>VXBC01007164.1:482985-515706 GCA_013399945.1 Ploceus nigricollis
AGCCAATTGGATAAGCAGCCAAAAGTCCCACCTAAGCAATTCCCTAGAAAAAGAAAGCAACAAAGAGACTAATCACTTTTGTGAGGTGTTTCTAGCAGGGCAAGGAACTTCCTACCCTGGCTCGCCTTTTTCTCTGTTAAGAGATTTGTTATTTTGCTCTTTATTAAAACTTTTATGTTTCTAACACTCTCACAGAAGTCATCCTGCTGTTTTTTAAGCCATCTGAGGTAGCTTGAGCTATTTTGGGTGTGTTACAAATCTCTGAGCTTGAAGAGATACACGTAGCAGGGACCCTTTTGTCTTTGTGGGTGAATAAATTCTCTGGGGTGTGAAGACCTGAATTTTGGGCCTGAATTTTGNACCCCGCCGTGTCCCAGCCCAAGGCTCTGCAGATTTGGGGTGCTGCTGCTTTTCTCAGCAATATTTTCTCCCCTGCCTCCTTGGGGTCGGTGGCTCCTGCCCTCAGCAGGCTCTGCCTGTCTCTCGTCCCATTTTGTGCTGATTTCAGCTCTGTGCTCCCAAATCTGCAGGTGAGGGGCAGGGATTTGTCCAGGGACCTGTAGCAGGGTAAGTTCAGCTNCAGCTGAGCACCCTGTGCTGGGGATTTCACCCTTTTAATAAGGGGGAGAAAATAAAGGGAAAGAGCAGGTGGGATCTGGCCTTGCCTACTCAATTTATGCATTTTATGTGTGAACCTGAAGGGTCTGAATGCTGAGTGAGGAGATGCATCATGCCCTGAAACCATCCCAGTGCCCACACTGTGGCTTTCTGCCTTTTTATGTCACAGTCACAGCAGCTCTGCCCCCAGCAGCGATCACTTCCAGGAGCTCTTTCATTCCTGGATGTGGAATAGAGAGGTTTGAGAGCAAGAGCTGCTGGAAGGAGCTGCAGCACTGTGGGATGCTCTGGTGTTCTCTGGATTCACCTGGGGGCAATGACAGCACCAAAAATTCCTGAAATCAGGATGCATTCATGGGCAGGGCTTCAATCTGAATTCCCAGGCAGGACAGATCCTAGGAAAGGTGGCATTTGTTAGCAGGGTCTCCAACAAGGAGATGCTGCTGGCTGTTTTTCCCTGGCCCTTTTGCCTGTGCAAGGTGTGGCAATGACAGAGGCGGTCACAGAGGTGAGGTGGCCCCTCAGAGCTGTCCCTGTCCTGCTGTGGGACACGTGTTTCCCACCTGGGGATGTGTCCTGGACCAGCACAACACTTCCCCACAAGAATTGCTCTCAGGTTTTTAGTGATGTGGTGAAAGCTGAATATTTTGGAGTTTTTTTTCCCTGTAATAAATGCATAACCTTGATGTGCAACCACCCACAAACACGGAATATTCTTCCCTCTTATTCCCTCAGTATTTTTCCTGTCAAAGAGACCTTGATGCTTTTTTAAATGTCTGTGCCCCTCTCCATCTCACTGGTGCTGTACAAGGTGGCAAGACAGGGATGATCCTTCATCCCCCAGCCCTCAGGACAGGCCACCAAGGCAGCTGCTGCCCATCCCTGCAGGGTTCTGCTGCGTGCATCTGCAGGACGTTATCAGCCACCTCCATCTCCAGCCTCTCTCTCCTTATCTCCCTGCCTTTAATTGAAATGAGTTTCAGGGCTGGTGACAAAGCTGTGGATGGGCAGCCTGGGTTTGTTTCTGCAGAGCAGGGTGTGACAGGGACAGCAGTGTCCCTTCTGTTCTGTGGGCTGTGGGGGGACAGGAGCTGCTGAGCAGCCCCCACTCCCTGGCCCAGGGGATCACATCCATCCACAAAGGGGGCTTTGCTTCCCTCCTCCCCTGCCAAACTCAGTGACAGTAGCAGGTGCTGGGACATTCTCTCTTTGCCCTCACTCTGAGCTCCTCAGGACAGGTTTCCACTGCAGCCCAGACCCTGCCTGATCTCTCCAAGCACCACCACAATCCTCCTTCCAGAGAAACGCTTCAGCCTCGTGCCCATAGACACAAATTGGAATTTATTTGGGCAAATATCTGCACCTAAATAATTGTATTAGCTGAGGTTTAATCTCCTGCTATGCTCTCACTTCCATTTCAGTGCAGTCAGATAATAACAGTAATAACAATTTAGGACCAATTTCTTAATTACCACTGAGTCCAGCCACTGTGTGAATTGGGTGGGATAAAGCTGACACTTCCAGCATGTCTGTAGAGAAGAGGGAATAAACTTTTCTTCCCCCTGCTCTACACCAGACTGGCTTGCTTGGCCCTCAGGTGTCCTAGGTGGAGTTCAAAGCTGCACCACGATTCACAGTTCTGTGAATTCTGTGCCCCAAGGACCTGGCTCAGCTCCAGGCTGAGTCTCAGGACTCCAGCAGCTTCAGGAAAAATCCTCTGAGTGCCTCTGAAGCTTAACAGACCACTGGATCTGTCACCTGAAGAAAAGACACCACAAAAGGAGAACCCCCAGCTGTCTCTCCTGCTCTCATGGCAGGAAATTGTTTTATAGCACCTTGGGAAGAGCAGCATTTCTTGGTACTGCCAATCCTCACCTGTCCCTTGGACAGCTCCTCTCTCCCACCTTCTCCCCACTCCCAAGGCCCCATTTTCCTTCCCTCCCTGAGGTGTTTTTGTGTCCCCACAGGTCTGCAGGTTGTCCTCAAGTCCATCATGAAGGCCATGGTGCCCTTGCTGCAGATTGGGCTGCTCCTCTTCTTCGCCATCGTGATGTTTGCCATCATTGGGCTGGAGTTTTACATGGGCAAGTTCCACAAAACCTGCTTTTCCAACGAGACAGGTGAGCTCTGGCCTCTGGGCCTTCCTCTCCTGCTTCTGTGCTGCTTTTCCTTTTGCCTCTTCCACATTCCCTGCATTCTCTCCCTCTTTACCCACATATTCTGAGAATTACACAGAATTTTGTGCCCACCCTCACGGACTGGGACAGGTTTTCCTCTCTCTGATGCTGTTCCCAGTCTGCCCAAGAGTGAGATGAAAGTTGTTAGTGCCTCCTGTCCCAAAAGAATTTTTTCATAGCAGAAGCACAGAACCAAATTCCTGTTGTTTCTTATTAATTAATTGTGTCTGTCTAATTTTCCTTGGGTTTTGTTTTATGCACATTGAGTTTCCTGGGGAGGTTTCTGGGGAAACTTTGGTGTGGAATAGTAAAAGATTGAAAAGTCTGGGAGCAACCCAAAAAGAAAAGGGCAATAGATGGGAGGCAAGGAGTCCTTTGATGGAGAAAGGATAAAAATGACCTTCAGAGAAGGGAAATTGGGCACTGAAGAGTAAATGATGTGTCTGCCTGTGAGTGATAGACCCCAGAAGATGGAGGTGGAGAAGGATGATCCCAGAGATTCTTGGCTGGGAACAGCTGTGTCAAATCATGGAATCATGGAATGCTTTGGGCTGGGAGGGACCTTAGAGATCATCTTGTTCCACCTCATTCCTTTATAGCAGTGTTAATAGATGTTTATTATCTGATAACACACATTAAAATGTTGCTCTTGTCTCCAAACCATTGCGTTTTAAGGTGCAATCGACTTCCTTTAAAACACAGCCTTGTATTTTCAGTCATTATCACTAATAGGTCTTAATATTGATTTATTTCCATGCAATCCAAGGGTAATAAAACAAGAGCCCTGCCAAATCTCTGGGCATCCCTCACGGTGCTTTCTGATGGGAACAGTTTCATGCACTCTGCACACAGAGATTTGCAAAGGGAGCTCTTGCTCCTGTTCCTGTGGAATGCTGCAGTAACATAACGCAGGTTGTGAAGGAGATTTGGGACTTGTGAGAAAATCCTGGCAATTCCTGGAGGAAAAGAGGTTTTGGGCTGGATTTGTAGGAGGGAAAAGTCTCTTTGTGGGTGGTGTGGCCCCTGCGAGGGGCTGTGGCAGGGACAGGGACAGCAGTGACAGGATGGGTGTGGAGGGAGCAGCAGAGTCCATGCTGAGGTGGGGGGGAGGATGAAATCCTGAGCAGGTTGGGGTTTGCCAGGAGCAATTTCGGGTCTGTTAGACTGCAAACAAGGCAGGGGATGTTTGTGCATCCCTTGTGAGCAGGAGGCAGCTGCAGGCAGAGCCCGAGGCTCTCCCTCACGGCTGACACCTGATGAGGGAGGATCCTCTTCCCTCCCAGAGCAGTGCAAAAGGCCAACATCACCCCCAAAGCTGCCTGTGCTCCCTGCACGCTCATCTCTGCTGCCAGTGGTGACCAAGAGATTCTGGGCCAGGTCTGGGGGCTGAGGACAGGTTTTTGTCATGGATAATGTCATGTGCAAGCTCCTCTTGCTGGCTGGGTGCATTCCAGCTGGAATTGGGAGCATGGCTGGAGCTCTGCTGCCTGGGCTGCATTTCAGTTCACATTTAAAAGTGAAAATTTCCCTTTTGTCCTGCATTTGGGATGGGAAGAGCTTGGAAATCTCCAATGTGATGGCAGCAGAGTCAAAGCTTCAGCAGCTCCTGCTGCCTTTGGAGCTCCTCTGCCTCCCGTGGTCACCCCAAATGGGGCTTGGCCCGTTGGGTTCTCACCTGAAGGATCACCCCTTCTGGCAGGGAAATTGTTGTTTTTCCTGCTTGCTGCTCCTGCACATCCCCCTTGGTGCTCCCAAGCCAATGGAGCAGAGCAGAATGGGGTCAGAGTTGAGATGGAGACAATACAAAGCAGCTCTCCATTTTCAGAAGGCTTCAAACTGGTTTTATTCCAGCATGCATGCTTTTTATACATTCTGACAAAGCTCAGAAGTTTACACTTTACTCACTGGTCACCAGAGACAAACAAAGTGCTCATTGGCACAGGCAGCTGCAGGTTTCTCTTATTTATCCTTCTTTCTTTCTTGGTTTCTGTGTCAATGACCTTGGTAGAAAATTCTTCTGGGGTGAACGTGGATCCTCTTCTCAAACTTCTCTCTGGCTCACAGAAGTCACTGTAAAACCTCTTCCACAGTGGCTCAGCTCCCAGAGCCCCTCAGCAGGCAGGGGAAGGTGCTCAGGGGCTGCTGAGCTGGCTTTGGGTGGGTTCTGAGCATCCATTCCAGCTGCCGGGCAGGAAATGGTGTTTCTGGAAAGGAGAGGGGGGTGAGGTTTCCTGGCACTGCATCCCCTGGGAGCAGAGCAGCAGAGCAGCCCACAAAGCTTTTGAGAACCTAAGTGCTCCTCATCTCCACAGAGGTGCATTAAGGAGCCTGGGCAGAGACCACAGCTCCAAACCGGCCTGAGGGTGGAAATGTGAACTCATTAAAGAGATGTCTCTGGTAGGGGGTGGGAAATGGGAGGAGGGAAAGCTGCTCCTGCTTCTTTCTGTTCCAAATCCCCAAAGTGAGCAAACCCCTGGGATTTTTCCTGGAATCAGGAGCCAGAGGAACCAACTGTGCATCATGAGGGGACCAAGCAGAGGTGTCAACACTGAGTGTTGCTCTGCTGAGCCAATAGCCTGGGTAGGTCAGTGATGAACTGCAGCACAAAGGGGTGCTGGGCACCAAAATATGGCCAAAGGGTTATCCAAGGCCTTTCCCCTTCAGCCTGACTGTTCTGAGCTGGAAACGTCATTATTGTAATGAAAAATGGGTAAAACTCAGTGGCAGTGCATGCTCCAGTCTTGTCTCCCTCTCCCTGCACGCTCCTTGCTGTCCTGCTCTGCTGACACAGGATTATTTTTAAGCACCTGACCCAGCCCAAATGCCTCAAAGCTGCTCCAGGAGAGAAGGGCACAATATTTATTTCCCATTTTTCCTTGAGATTCCCCCTTTCTCTGTCTTCTCCAGCCATGAGGAGCAAGGCTCAGTTCTGGTCACTGTTTCAAAAAGGAAAAAATCCCCCACCCACCCCTTTGTGCATTGCATTTTCAGAGAATTCCCTGGCAGCAAAAGGCCAAACCGAGATGAAACTGAATCCTCTTTTAATGCACACTCACAAACGGTCAGCAGGAGCCAGCTTTGGCATTTTCTTCTCTCACCAAGCCCTTGTGAGAGCCTGTGGTGACCCATCTGGGAGCTGGAGGTTTGCCCTGCACCAAGGTGTTGAGTCAACAGGAAAGTGTCACATATATATTTTTATATATCTGCACACACTTATATCCTGCTCCACGGTGACAATTTTGCTTTCCCCCTGCAGGCTTTGCTCCGTGGAATGATTATTACTAATTTTTGTTAGTGCTGCTCCTGCTTTTCCCCCTGGTGAATTGGATTTTGTGCCATTTGCTGCTCCATTAGCATAACGTGTGCCTTCAAAAACCCTTTAATGCTCCCCAGTCCCAGCTCTCTAAACAGGGATATTGCTTGGGATATTTGCTTACTCTCAACACCCAGCACTGGAGTTTTCCAGCCTGCAACACTCCCCAGCTGAGCCTGGAAGGTGCTGGGATGGTCCTGGCCATTCCTGGTGGTCCTTCCCTGTCACATTTATCCACCTTGGCCTCCTCTGGGTCTGCAGTGAAACTCAGCAGAGAAGCACCATCCCACATGGACCCTTTTCCTCCATTTGGAGCAAAAATGTGGAGCTCATGGAGGAGCTGGAGTCCTTGCAGTGCTGCTGTGGGGTGACACCAGGAGCTGCTCACACAGCTGTGCTCCAACATCTGTCCCAGGGCAATTCTGGGGCAGTGCACACCCCCAAACTGGCATCAGTGCAGAAGGTGCCCTTTTGCTTCAGTGTTATAGAGCAAATATTTAGCACTTTGAGGGTGCTTGAAGTGTGTGCCATTCCCAAAGCCCTGCTTTTACCACACTGTTGGTTTTATTTTTTGTGGTGTTGCTTTATTTTGGGTTTTGGGTTGGTTTTTTTTGTGTGTGTGTGTTTTTTTCATGCTGCTCTTACACCATTTCCAGGCCTCTCAGATGTACTGAGCTGTCACAAGCCAGAAATTATTTGCAGCTTGGAAGCCTCTTCTGCCAGGTAACAAGTGGCAGGACAAGAGGAAATGGCCTCAAGTCAGGAGGTCTAGACTAAAACCAGGAAAGGTTTAGACTGGAAATTAGGGGAAATTTCCTCACTGAAGGGGTGGCCAGACATTGGAAGGGGCTGCCCAGCGTGGAGTCCCCATCCGGAAGTGCTCAAAAACGTGTGGATGTGGCACCTGGGGACATGGGTTGGTGGTGCTGGGTTGATGGTTGCACTTGGTGATCTGAGAGGTCTTTTCCAACCTAAACAATTCCACCATGGGAGATGGCAAACTACGAATTTTGGGCACTTCAGGGATGGCTCTGCTGACCCTCCACTGACCCATCTCTCACAGCCCAGCAGTGTGGAAATGATTACAGGGGCACAACGACTTTTCCATGTCCATAGCGGCACAAAGGAACCCAAAATGTCAATTTAATCCTTGCAGTGGTGCCAGGAGGATGCAGCAGCACCAGACAGGAAATTCTCAGCATGGTTCCAAGCAGGAACTTCTCAGGATGGCTCCAATCCAGAACTCTTCAGGATGGTTTCAGTCAGAAATTTCTCAGGACAGTTTCAGTCAGGAACTTCTCTGGATGTTCCTGAGCATGTTCCTGGATGTTCTGGATGTTCCAAGCAGGAACTTCTCAGGATGGTTCCAACAAGCAGGAATTTTTCACGATGGTTCCAAGCAGGAACTTTTTAGGATGATTCCAATAAGCAGGAACTTTTCAGGATGGTTCCAAGCAGGAGCTTCTCAGGATGGTTCCAAGCAGGAATTTTTCAGGATGGTTCCAATCAGGAACTTCTCAGGATGGTTCCAACAAGCAGGAACTCTTCAGGGCAGTTCCAATCAGTAACTTCTCTTCCCTCTCTGCAGGTGAGGAGGTGGGGGATTTTCCCTGTGGAGAGGAGCCTCCTGCCAGGCAGTGTGAGAGCGGGACCACGTGCAGGGAGTACTGGCAGGGCCCCAACTATGGCATCACCAACTTTGACAACATCCTCTTCGCCGTGCTCACCGTCTTCCAGTGCATCACCATGGAGGGCTGGACCGACATCCTCTACAACGTGAGTCCTCTGCTGGGGCTGGGGGGGTTGGTTGGGAAGAGATGGTTCTGGAAGAAAAAAGTGATTTGATTTGTGTGGTTTTCACCTCCTGAGCCCCTGCTTTTGATGGAGGATGGTTCCTGTTTCCCTGAGGGTCTGTTTCTGGTTGAGTCTGTGGTGCTTTGAGCTGCTCAGCTGCAGTGGGATGTGTGGTGGCAGTGGGGTGGTGGCAGTGCAGGAGCTGGTGTCACCCTGAGGTGCTCCTGTGCTCTGCTGGGTGAGTAGGAGCACCCTACTCACAATGCCCCACAGGAAATCCAAATTGTACAAAACTGGGTGGCAGAAGCAGCAACTCCTTCATATTTTGTACCTGGAGGTTTCCTCTCCTGACTGGGTGATCAAACTTGTAACACTGAGCTCCAGGACTGGTTTTGCTTAGTCCAGTCCAGTTTTACAAAGCCCTTTCACTCACCTTCACCCCTGGCATGGCTCTGTGGGCTGCAGAGAAGATGCACCAGGCTGAATTCCCCTGCCTCCTGCAAGGCAGGACCACGACTGCCACAACCTCTTGGCTGTTCTGTTTTGCTCTTCCCAATTTTACAAAGAGCAGGACAATGTCCCCCAGCCTCTGCTGCCTTCCAGGCAGTGCAAGGCTCTCATTTGAGGGTGTAGTTTATGTGGAAATATCCCTAAGTCAGGCGTTACTGATGCCCTCAGGCCATTTCTCTGGCTGGAGGGTTGGTGCTGTGCTCAGTTTTCTTCCTCACAGACTGCAGAGCCATGCTGGTAATGAGCAGTCCTTCCTGGGAGGGTTTTTGTAGCAACAGGAAAGGATTATCCTCAGCCACAGTGAATTGGCAGGTACAATTCTGCTGTGTTTGGAGCCAATAAATGTGATTTATTCCCTTTTCCCTTCCTTGCTCAGTTCTTCCATTTATTCCCAGTCTCTGACCACTTAAAGCCATCTCTAGAAGATTTCTCCCCTCACCCTAAAGCTTCACCACACCACCAGTTTCTCCCCTTCTCATTCAGCATTCCTGCTCCTTCCTCCTGGTGCCAAGTGTTGTAAGAAAAGCCCATTAGCATCCTGGCTGGAATTGATTAATCAATATGTGGTGCATGAGATCATCTTCTCCCACCCTGCCTCTCGTACCACATGCAAAACCCCGAGCTTCCTGTGGGGGTATTGATTTTGGGGGTTGCTTTGGAGCTGTTGTAGTTTCATTCTGGATACCCATTAATTGGGAACGGGTGCCTGGAGCAGCTGCAGAGTTGGATTTGTTGTGTCTCAGAGCCCAGCTTAGGGTTTGGTGCTTGGATCTGGCAGATCTGAGGGGCTCTGGATGTTCTCACCGAGGGGAGGCTGAGTGGTTTGTGCTGTGCCACGGGACACTCAGCAGAAGTAAGTGATGCCAGGAGCCATCCCTGCCACCTGTCCCTTGTCCCCAAGAGCTGTCAGCCCCTCCCTGTGCTGCTCTGCTTGCTGAGGACCTGGCTGTGCTATTGCAGGCTGGAGACAGAGAGAAGCTGTGGGTGGAGAAGATCCACTCTGTGCAGCCCTCAGCCTTTTCACAGCTTCACTCATGTGCTGCTTTCTGGCCACTTGTTTTTTGGTTTGGTGTCTTCTGTGCCTACTCCAAGTTTATCAAATTGAAAAAAAGGAGACAAAAGCCCAGATTATGCTGCAGCAGTGACTGGAAATCCTCCATGGGATGTTTGTGGATGCATTGTCAGGCTGTGCACAGGCAACAGCAGTGAAGTCATAGAATTATGGAATGGTCTGAGTTGGAAGGGATAATCCCATCCCACCCCTGCCATGGCAGGGACACCTCCCNCCCCCAGCTCTCCCAGCCTGGCTCCAGACTTGGAGCAGCTCCGTGGTCTCCTCTGGACTTGTTCCAGCAGCTCCAGGTCCTCCTGATGCTGAGGACCCCAGACCTGGACACAGAACCCCAAGCAGGGTCCCACAAGGGCACACTAGAGGGGGGAATCACCTCCCTCATCCTGGGTGGAATCCATCCACCAGCTCCAGGCAGTTCAGAAACTGCCCAGGGAGGCTGCTTGGACCAGCCTGATCCCTACTGGACCCAGACTGGGAAGAATCTGGAAGATGATTCCCCTTGAATCCAGAACTGGTAGAGTAAGTGAACACATGCTGAGACTTAGACAAAGGGGGAGTGTCAGAGGTTATTCCTTGTTCAGGGAGCTCTGATTCACCAACCGAGTTCTCCACTGGGGAGGAAAATGGTTTTTGTCAGGAAAATTTTATCATAAGAAGTTTCCCTGTCAGCCCCAGGCTCTGGTGTCCTCAAGGAGAGCAGCATTCCCCTGATGCAGGATACTCATCAGAGCTGAGCTGTGGACCTACTTTTCATCTTTTCCTTAATTAAGATTTGCAAAAGGCTGTGGGACCATGGGAGGCAAGATGTGGTCTGTGTAAACTGTGATTAAGCATTAGTAAGAAAAAGGCTGGAGCTTCTTCTGCTAACTCCTGAAAGCAGGGAAAGAACACAGTTCTGGTGTCCCCAGCATAATGAGGACATGGAACTCTGGGAGCAAGTCCAGAGGAGGCCACGAAGTTGGGAATAGAGCACCTTCCCTATGGACACAGGAAAAGACACAGAAGAGGTTGTGTGGAGAGCTCAGAGCCCCTTGCAGGGCCTAATGGGGCTCCAGGAGACCTGGAGAGGGACTGGGGACAAGGATGGAGGGACAGGACACAGGGAATGGCTCCCACTGCCAGAGGGCAGGGATGGATGGGGCATTGGGAATTGGGAATTGTTCCCGGGGAGGGTGGGCAGGCCCTGGCACAGGGTGCCCAGAGCAGCTGTGGCTGCCCCTGGATCCGTGGCAGTGCCCAAGGCCAGGCTGGACAGGGCTGGGAGCAGCCTGGGACAGTGGGAGGTGTCCCTGCCATGGCAGGGGTGGCACTGGATGATGTTTAAGGTCCCTTCAACCCAAATCTGTGATTCAATAAAAGCTGCTAATCCTCAGACTGAGCTGAGCCCTTCCTTCACCCCTTCCCATGAGTGCCTCCAGCACAGGCTGGCCCAGGTTGGGGTAGATTTGTCCCCTTCCTGTAGAAGCCCCTCCCTCGCTGCTGCTGGAGCAGGCAGCCCTGCTGGGACCGAAATCCCCGTGCTGCCAGGCAGTCTGGGGCTGAGACCCATTAGGGGAAGGCTGAGGTTACAACTTCTGCCTTAATGGCCCATTCATTTCCTGCTGCAAAACGTCTGCATTGATTGTCCTGCATCAGCAGGGCTCTGTTCTCACTCCCCTCCTGCTGCTGCACTGGGGCTGGGGGTGATCAGGGCAACCAGGGTTTTACTGGCACGTCAGGGAGCAGCCACTGGGTGGGATGTGCTTCACCAGTTCCGCATTCAGTGAAATCTGGCTGGGTTTGCTCAGCCCTGAGAGCAGATTGGTGGCTGAGGGAGTTGGTCTGTGGTGGCATCAGGCAAACTGAGGAGTTTGGTGTCATTCAGGACAGAGAGACTGGGGTTTGATGGCCTGGCTCAGGTCTGTGGAAGGCAAAGGGTTTGTTGTGAGGGATTATTCAGTCATTCCCAAAGGACTGAGGTGAGTTTAGAGGTGGTCCAGATCCAGCTTTCCTACAGATTAAGAAAGTCACAGCATCAAAGGCTTCAGCACAGCCTTTGCACTTGGAAACCTACCTTGTAAATATTCACTCCTTGTCCTGTGGTAAATTGAGGAATTAGGAGAGCAAGAATAAAGCAAGTTCACAAATTTCAGCCCATTTTTACCATGCTGATCCACTATTTATGCTTCCAGAGACTTTTAATTGGGGCCCATGAAAGCTTTCTAGCAAGGCTTTATCTGGGAGGTGATTTATGCTTGAAGCAAAGAGGCTGAATCATCAGTAGGGTGAAATTCTTCAATAATAAGCTGGGGAAAAGAACTTCCTGCCTCAGCAGCACAAAAGCATTGGAACAATGACTCCAACCAAGCTCCTCTGGGAGCTGCAGGCTTGTCTCAGCTGTGGCTTGTTTGTGCTCAAAAGTGTCCAAGGAGCAACAGGTGATTTAGGAAACTTGGTGCTGGGGAGGAACATTTTTTCCAGCAAATGGAGCACCTCCTGCTAATCCCAGGCTTCAGCACCATCTGGGAATGTATTAAAATAGAGCAACCCAACTGCTTTCCTCAGGGTGGGAGCCCAGTGCTGTGACCAGGTTTTCAGTCCAACCCAGTGCAGAGAGGTCAGAAACTCCTCAAGCATGGGCAGAGCATTTTCTGGACCAGGAAATTAGGGAAGAACCTGCTCCAGACTACCTGTGCTGTATTTACAGTAACTGCCGATATCTGTCACCTGTGTTGGACAGTGTGTCCCCAGTCTGAACCAACAGAACAGTGCCAACACCACAGTGAGACATGGAGGGCATGGAGAGAGAGAAAAAGGACAAGGCACGCCCAATTTCCTCCATCTTGCCCCTTTGAACCCCCATTCTAAAAACTCTTAAATTCTACATTTGCACCCGTGCCTCACTAATTACTGCTTATATCAGATACTCAGGGCTTGTAATTCATCCTGTAAGATTGAAAACTCTTTTCCATGGACAGGGATCAGAGGCAGTGTCTCTCAGGGCTCTGTACAGGGGGGTTCCTGACCCCTGCCAGGGTCCCAGACCTTCCAGGGCAGCCAGAGGGATGCCCTGGATTCCCACACTCCAGCAGCAGCTCACTGTGGGGGGCAATGCTGCTCAGGGGGCTTCATGTCCTAGACCTGACTTTGTGCAGCTGGGCTCAGCCCAGTGCCAGGCTGGGCTGGTGGCAGGAGCTGTGTCTCTGCAGTGTGGATTCAGCATTAATTGCAGATGTTCTGCATCTGCTGGGGTGCTGCTGGGGCAGTCTCTGCTCCGGGCTCTCTGGTTCAGGGTGGCCCTTTGAGCTTGTGGAGCATCCCACTGGCCTTGGGGTGACGTGGGACACCACAGGTTGCTGCTGAGGCTGGCTGTCTGGGTTTGAACAGCCAGGTGTCTGCTAAGGAAGGCAGGAGCCTCCTCTGAAATGGAAAATGTGAACCCCCTCCCTCTGAATTATTGTAATTTTGAAATTAAAAGGCTCTCAGGCAAAGATATGGGAGTAGGAATAACAGTTCTTTACTAGGAAAATTAAAANGGTCAGATTGGATCCAGGTAGGAATGCTTGGCTCCTCCCCTGGGCAGAGCATCTCCCATGGGATGCTGGAATTTTCTCAGCCATGCAGGGACACTCAGTGGCCATGGACAGCAGAGATCTCCTGGAGGGAGGATTGGCTGTGGGAGAGATAAAGAAACCTGCCCAAAGAACAGAGGAGAACTGCCCCAGCTCTGAGAGATAGAATAGAACACACACCCCCAGCCACACCTTGCAGCCTGAGACACTGGGCCAGCAAGGACACACTGAGCTGGTGCCTGAGGGAAGAGGTAACTGGTGCTCAGATCAGCTCTTGGGCCCCTTATGTGAATTTATTCATTATCCCCATGAATGTCTGGATGTGCCAAGAATTGCTGCATGTGTTATCATGCTTTGAGCAGGGCTCTGACTGTAACCAGGGGCTGCTGGAGCTGGGGATGTTGGTGCTGCTGAGGGAGAACATTTCCAGTGATGAGCTCCAAGGGCAGAGTCTGGGTGAGGAAATCACTGTGCTGGGGTGGGAGGAAACAATGGCACTGCTCAGCAAGAGAAGCTGTGGTGCCCTGGGATCTGAGTCCTCCTGAGCCCTGCTTTCCCTCCAGAGCTAGTTTTCAAATTAAGATCATTTCTGGATCATTTTAGATCCTCTTGTTTACGTGCTTGGTGTTTGTGAATGACAGTGATTCATCTATTGCTAATATGGGCTCTGTGGAGGTGGAAAACCTTTTAAAGAGGCAATAGTACAACTCTGGTTTCCTTTTCTGAGCACTAACTCCCAGTTTTGCCCATGAAAGAACCTTATTGTCCATCATCAAACCCTCCACTGGTTGCCATGGGAAGTTCCCCTTCTTTTGCAAAGTGAAAAAAGCCTGAAAACTTCTGTGTCTGCCCATGGACTCCTCAATCAAAAGAATTCTTTTGCTAGGCTGAGCCTAAGCATTCCTTGCAGCATTCCTTGCAGAGAGGAGCCAGCTGGGAGCCTTGAGGGAGCTGCTGTGGAGCTGGCAGCGATGAGTTTGGAGCTCAGAGCTTTCTGTGGGATCCCCAGTGGATTGGGAAGGGGTTGGGGCTCCTTGCTGTCCTTCAGAGCCAGCACAGTTTGCTCTGCTCTGTTCCCTCTGTGAGGTGCAGTCGTGCCTTTGATGTGCACCAGGAGCTTCCAAAGAACTGAGAATTGTGTTTGTGGTCCCAGAAAATCACGGGTCAAACGTGCTCCATCTGGAGCTGTCAGCAAGCTCGGTGCTGACTTTCAGTGAGCTGGGCTTTCACCTTTCATCTTTCCTCTCCAGGAGCTCAAAGCTCCACAGTGGAATTTGCTTTGCAAAGCAGGGGCTCCTTGCAGGAGAGGAGAAATGTCAAAGTGCACCCTCGTTCTCTTTTGATCTTAATGGCAAGAGATTTTCATGGTTTTCCCATTTCCTACTGACAAATATTAGTGTCCAGTGGCTCTTCCAAGACTGTGGACTGGGCCTGACCTAATATGCTTGTGAGTAGGGATGAACAGTTCAAACAAGATATAAATCTACTTTAAATTGGATCCCAACTGGAACTTTACCCTCCCTGAATGAAAATAGCTTATGATTCACTTGGTATTTTTCATTCCTTTTTGTGTCTTTGAATTTCTTTATTCCTAAGAAGATACAGAAATGAAAGGCTGGGATGTAATTGTCCCATTTCCAGCCCAACCCAGACATGGTTTTGTTGGTGGGGAGGTGTTGGAGCTGTAGGGGCAGAAGAGACTCTGTTGGCCCAGTTTGGAGAGCTCACATGTGTCTTTTTGGGGTGTTTCATAGAATCATGGAATGCTTGGGTTGGAAGGGACCTTAAAACTCATCTCATTCCACCCCTGCCATGGGCAGGGACACCTCCCACTGTCCCAGGTTGCTCCAAGCCCTGTCCAGCCTGGCCTGGGACACTGCCAGGGATCCAGGGGCAGCCCCAGCTGCTCTGGGCACCCTGTGCCAGTGAAAGGTTTATTTATGAAGATCAAACCTGTGACTCTTGGTCTCCATCACTCCCAAGTGTGAGCTGGGGGATCCAAGGTGATGTTCCTCAGGAGGGGTTTGGATGTGACCAGCACTGGTTACCTGGCCCATGAGGTGATTTCCTGAGCAAACCCCCCAGGAGGTGGTGTGAGGCTGCAGTTTGAATGTGCTACAGAAAACCGAAGGGAAATAAATAACACAGAGCAGATCCCCTCATCTCAGACTCGGATGAGGGTTCCTCTTTGCTCCCTGGCTGCTCATGAGATTCCTCAGGGCTCAAAGACCTGCACACTTTAAGCACCTCTGAAACCTGCCTGTCAAGGCTTACAGGTGACTTGAGTGGCTTTTTGCTGGCCCTTTGCTCAGATTGTGGCTTCCTGGGGGGGTTTGCACTTGGCTTTGCTCGTGGGGACTGTCACAGCTGATTTGGTGGCACAGTGACTGCTCCAGCAGAGCCTGTGGGACTCTGCAGGTGGCACTGGGATTGCTCTGTGCCACTGGTGGCACTGGGATTGCTCTGTGGCACGGGGATTGCTCTGTGCCACTGGCGGCACTGGGATTGCTCTGTGTCACTGGTGGCACTGGGATTGCCCTTCTCTCCTCATACAACTGATGAGCAGTTGGTCTGCTCTCTGTCAGAAGTGACCTGAAGCCAATCCACTAAACCACAGACCCACAATTGCTAAATATTGAGAGGAGAGAGAAGAAATGTTGTGTTTGCAGTGGTGTCTGTGTGTCCTGGGGCTGGCAGCAGTGGTGTCTGTGTGTCCTGGTGTGGCAGGGAAAAATGCAGGTGAACCCGAGATGGGAAGAGATGATGCTGACTCCAGTTCAGAAGGCTGAATAGTTTCTTTATTATAACTATATTGCAATACATTAATATATTATTTAAAGAGGAGACACTAAAACTACATCTTAACTTCTATCATATCTAACTACTCACTGTAACTGTCTCGTGATTCTCTCCCCAGAGAGTCCAGGCACAGGTGGTCATGATTGGCCACCAGAGCCAAACAATGCTCACCAGAACCCAATGAGCCAATCACCCCAGGTAAACAATTCTCCAATACATTCCACATAGGAAAACAAAGGACAGGAATAGAAATTGTTTCCTTTTCCTTCCCTCTCTGCTCCTCTATGAAAGTCTCTTGAGGGAGCAGCAAATGTGGGTACTACATCCTGGGGCTGGCAGCAGTGGTGTCTGTGTGTCCTGGGGCTGGCAGCAGTGGTGTCTGTGTGTCCTGGGGCTGGCAGCAGTGCTGTGAGGAGCTTCAGGGTGGGTTCAGTCTCCTGTGAGCACTCTCTGTGCGTGATCAACTCCTTGTGAATAAATATTGAGAAGCAAAGCTGTTTAACCAGCAGAAGTGTGAGCAGGCAGCAAAAGGAAAAGCTGCTGAAGGGTTTTCCTTACATTAACAGGGACAATAAGCACAAGGAGAGGATTTGTTTTGCCACTCTGAATCCCACAGCACATTTCTGACATGGTTCCTTTGTTGCCCTGTTGTGTCCAAGGACCAGACTCTGCTCCAGGTGAATGTGGGGTGTCAGAATGCAGGGCTGGAAGTGACCAGCACTGGGAAAACAGAGCAGGGGCTGTGCCAGGCTTGGCATTGAGAGCTGCACCACAGCAACCTGAGAACAAGGGTGCTCTGCTCCCCCTGGGCCACAGCTCAGGATTCAGCTGGGTCTTTGAAGAGGTGCAGATCAGGGAATCACAGCTGAAAGGATGACCAGGAGCATCGAGTCCAGGACTGCCCAGGACACCCCAACAATCCCATCCTGGGCATCCCTGGGAGTGTTTTCCAAATGCTCTGGCAGCCCCGGGGCCGTGCCCATTCCCTGGGGAGCCTGGGCAGTGCCCAGCACCCTCTGGGGGTATCCTAAAACAGAACACATGTGGGAAGGGAGGAGCCAACAGATGGAAAATGAATGCTGAAACATGCAATGCCCACAGGTGTGTGAAGAAATGTCACCATGGCTTTGTCTGCAGCAGAGCCTGTTCTGATCTCTCAGCTTTTTAGAGCACACAGCATCTGCCTCACAGCTGGGCCACAGATTCAGTGTAAAATCCCCTCCAGCCCTGACCTAGGCAGAGGTTACCCTTGGGACTTGATGCTCAGCAGTGCTGAACTTCTCTTGTCACTGTGCATTTGCTCCTGGAGATGCCCAGGGACCTGCTGGGGACAAAGCCAGCAGGGCACGTGTCACATGCTGGTGTCATGCAGCCGTGATGGAGATGGGAGCTGAGCTCCTGAGCTGTGCCACGATGTAATTGTGCTCTCTCTTTCTCCCTGCAGCTTCACAAAGAAGAGCAAAATCTCCTAATGCTGTTAGTGCTCAATTGCACTCGCTATCGAGTTAGGGTGATTTGAGTTTGCTAATAAGAACCAGCCACCTTCAGCGAGCACATCAATGATAATTCCCAGCCTGGAGCTGTGGGGTTAATGTTGATTTTGTTGATTTTGTGGCTCAGTATCACCAATCATCTGCAGGAAAGTAGGGCAGTGATGGCAGAGCTTGGAGCAGGCAGCCAAGAGCCTGGCAGCAGCTCTGAGTGCAGGGCTGGTTTGTGAGGGAAAGGCTGCTGGGGAGGGAGGGGAAAACCTCTCCTGTGCATGGGGCTTTTGTACAAGGGGTACTGGAAGGCAGGGACACACTTAGAGGTGACCAAACCCTTGCACAAAAACCCCAAACCAGCTCAGCCCAACTATTAACTTGAGCACAAAACCACAGTGGGAGTTCTGGATGTGTGGAACCCATCCCAACAGGGAGAGCCCACACGTGGCCTGTGTGTCCCCCACACCCCCCTTACACCCCTCTGCTGGCACACAGACATTTTGTCAGTTGAGATGTGCATCTCATCCTTGTTTCCTGCTGGATTTAGGCTTCCTCCCTTCCATTATGTTGTTACAACCTGTGGTTTTTTTGAGTATCAGACAGATTTATTATTATGTAGAAAAATCAGTCTTTTAGGTCAACCTTCATTCACTTAGCTGGTCACTGGTGTGTGACAGACATCTCAGCATCTCAAATGTCAGAAATTCTTGTGTAAACAGACTCACCTACCACCCATGTTTGTAAAAATATCCAAATTTCTCTGTGCCTTAAACCCCTCCCTGGAGCTCTGTGTCCAAACAGCAGATGGAGTGGATTTCTCAACTCCCTTTTCCCCAGGGAGAAGCCTCACTCCAGGCTTTGGAGTAACAAACTTGCTACTAATGAGACCTGGTTGGGTGCAGCAGTGATAAATTGGTGTGAGCATCCACGGATTTGTAGGGAAAATCCCTCGTGGAGCTCTGAACAAGCAGCACAAGGTTCTGTGAGGAGAAAGCACGTGGTGAAAGGAGGAATCTGCACAGCCGATGGATGCTGTGTGAGCTGTCAGTACAAGAATCCTACACCAGTCCCAGTTCTGCCCTGGCTGATATCCATTATTGCTGCTCTCCTCCTGCATTCTGGAGGGCTGCAGGGCCTGTTTGAATCCCCAGCTCTTTTAAGGGATGCAGGCTTTGCTTGCCTAAAAGCTTTGCAGAAACCTCAAGATGCTGGAACAGGAAATGTGTGGAGCAAGCCTAAGGCTAGAATGGCTGTGGAATATTTAAATGCCAAAAGTGCTGCACGTTTGTGCCCAGTGGGTCTCCATCCATCTGGGAACAGCCTGGCTGACCCCGTGCCCACGTGGGCATTCCCTCCAAGCCTGAGAGGATTGAGACATTTCAACCCTGCTCCAGCAAATTACCCTGCTCAGAACAGCCCTTGAGCAAATGTGTGAGGCTGAGCAGGAGCTGAAGCACCTCCCTGAATCTTCTGGGCTTTATTTAATGTCTCAGGGAAGATTTATTCCAAATGACTGTGGGGTAGCCACCTCCAGGTTTAATAGGAGACATTTCAGATATACAGCAGGAGTGACATATATCAGAAAAACTTCAAGAGTCTTTTTGAGGCAGCAATTGCTCTCTGAAAAGCAGTGAAACCTCTCCAAACAGCAGCAGAACCGTGAGGGCTTGCCGAGGAAAAAACCTCCAGCTGAAGAAATCCACTTGCAGCTCAACAGCATGAAAGCAGCGAGGGTACAAACAGCCCTGAGTGTGCCTGACAATTGCTTTCCTGCCCAGGATGAAAAAGGCAGCTGGGTGCTTTCAGATCATGCCAGTGCTCTGCCATCCCTGCTGCATCAGGGGCTGCAGTGACACAGAGTGACAGGATGGCTCTGAGAAAACCAGAAGTGGAGATTTCACTTGATTTTGTAGTTGTCTTGGTTTGAACAGACAGGTGTGTGCTAAGAAGGCAGGAGCCTCCCCTGAAATGGAAAATGTAAACCCCCTCCCTCTGAATTATTATAATTTTGAAATTAAGGGGCTCTCAGGCAAAGATATGGGAATAGGAATAACAGTTCTTTACTAGGGAAGAAAATTTAAAAATAAAATGAACAATGCAGTAATACAAACCNGGCCCCATCCAGCCTGGCCTTGGACACTGCCAGGGATGGTGTGTGAAAACACTAGAAAGAATAAAAGTGTTCCTGTAATAAAAAAAATGGGTTAAAATTTCTTATTAAAGGCTCTGTTGTGCCAGGAATTTTAACTTTTGGAGGAAAAACAACAAATTGCCCGAGAGGTTGTGGCTGCCCCATCCCTGGCAGTGCCCAAGGCCAGGCTGGACGGGGCTTGGAGCAAGCTGGGATGGTGGAAGGTGTCCCTGCCATGGCAGGGGGAGGGAGGAGATGGGGTTTAAGATCCCTTCCAACCCAAAATATTCTATGATTCTAAAATCCAGCCCTTGCAGGGGAGGAAAATCACCCAGGAGCTGTGGGAAGCAGCTCATCACAAAAACCCCCCTGGGTGTCCCTGTCCCTTCTGGGGTTGGTTTTTTTACCTGGTCTGTGGCCAAACCTTTGCTGTTCATCCCTGTTCCCAGGTTGTTTCCTCCTCCTGGAATGCAGAGAGGAGCAGCTTTGAGCTGGGCTCATCATTTTTTACAGGCTTAATGAATATACACTGTAGTAAATATTTTCACACTTCAATTTGGAATTTCACAGGCAGTTTTCATTCAAATTTGGAACAATTTGGCAAGGCTTTTGGTTAGGAAAAACCTTTTTTTTTCTTTCCTACAGCAAAGAGTCCTTTTTATTTAAAATGTCTTCACAAAACCTTGTGAAATGTCTTTAGATGGAGCCGAGAGGATCATGCCCAACTGATTTTTTTGTTCTGTTTTGTCTGAAGCAGGGAAATGGGAGGGATAAAAGACCTTTGGAATCTTGTTCTGAGTAGGGATTGCATTGACAAAGGGCTCTTGGGCCTGGGGGCTTTGCTGTGCTCTCAGTTCTGTGGGACTGAGCTCTCAGCTCCAGCTCCTGAGCTGTAGATTTATTTACAAGGATATTTTTTGCTCATAATTAAGGAAAAGCTGGACTGCTGGAGGTGTCTCATTAGGAGCTAAGAATGAGCAGGTGACCTAACCTAAATAAATCCATACTCTGCTCATTCCCAGTCCTCTGCTGGAGAATGCAGGTGTGTAACAGCCCTTGGTTATGATTTTATACCACGGAATCAAGGCTTTAATTCATTCAACCAATTTTCTGCTACTGGAAACTTCTTGGGAACCTTTGCTAGTGATGTTTAGAGGAAAAATCAGGAAGAGTCTGGATCTGCATTAGGATGATGAGGAAGCCTGTGCATTATCCTTAGGGCTGTTGTTATTTGCAACGATTTTGGGCCTTGCCCCACAATTTCCTCTGCTCAAAGCCAGCAAATGCTGGAGTGTTGGATTGCTGTGGTGCTCTGGAATTGCTCTGTGTCACTGCTGCAGGGCCCAGGGACTGCTGAGTGGCAGGAAAAGTTTATTCTGCATCTACTCACTAGAGCAGCAAAACTCTGGGTGGGTCTGAATGCATCCTTATCTGAAAATCTCCTGTGTCCCTGAGCAGCCAGAGTGAGCAGGGCTCTAAACCTCTGTCTGTGTTTATACATTTATACCCGGGGATATTTCTCCCTTCTCATGACTTTCAGAACACATCTGGGGACAGCTTTGGCTCTTCAGACACCTGAAGCCTTTGCAGAGTAAGAAACCATGTCCAGAGAGCACTGAGTTTCCTCCAAGTGCAGTTGGACTCATAGGAGTTCTCTCAGGCAATGAATGATTTGTGCTGGGTAAGAATTCCAAGCTCAGCAGCAGAATTTCTTTTTCAAGGTGCTCCCTCCAACTGCTCCACCCAAACCCAAGAGCTCCTGTGCTCTCCTTGTGCCCCTTCCCAGAAAATGCAAGCCTTGTGTGCTCAGAGAAACCTGAGGATGGGTGACTGAGGCACTGCTGGTGGGAATCAGAATATCTGGAGTTCTGCTGGATGAACTGGCTGCCCCTGCAGCATCTCAGCTTGAGTTCCATTTTGTTGAACTGCTGGAATTACTTGGTCTCATGAGCTCTGTGGCTTTTAGATTTGTGGTAAAATGTGTAAAATGCATCCTCAGAGAATCACAGAATGGTTTGGGTTGGAAGGGACTTTAAAGACCATCTGGTTCCAGCCTCCCTGCTGAGGACAGGGACAGCTTCCACCAGACCAGGCTGCTCCAAGCCTCAGCTAATCTGGCCTTAAATCCTCCTTGTCTCCCAGATAAGTGCCCCGTGGGGCTCAGAGAGGGGCAGGGCAGGTGTTTGCTGGAGCAAAACCTCCTCTGGAGAACCCCAGCCAGAGGCCTGCCCTTCCTCACCCTGAACGTGCCTCACCTGTCCCCACCAGGAACAGTCTGCACCGAGTTCCCATCCATAATTCACACCCACAGCTGTTTAAAAATAAAAGAAAGGGAGGAGAGGATACAAAATCAAAATAAAAACATTAAAAGGAGGTAGAGCCCCTTGGCCAGCCTGTTATTTTTCACAGTGGCAGAGCTTTCCCAGTGCCAGGCAGGCTCATGAATAAAGCAGCTGAGTGAGTTCATGCTAGCTGGGGAATGAATGAATTTTTTATCAAGAAACCCTGTTAGCATATTTATGTATTGATATATTGGTGCCATAAGCCTTTGGATCAAGGCATAAAACAGCAGTGGCTTTGCTTTTTCAGCCTCCCCAGCTCTGCAGAAGGGGAGAAACAAAGGGGAGGATTTGTTTCTATTTAAACTTGGCTGAATTAACATTAATATTGCTTGCAACAACTACGGTTAAAATGTGTTCCTACATCTACTGCTATTGTGCAAAATTAAAATGCTGCCAGCTTTGAGGATTTTACCCAGAGTCTTCTGGTATTTGTGTTGATTTTATGCATTTGGATGCTTTCAGAGGAAAGCCCAGCTCTGGATTGGTGTATTTGAGGGAATTATATCTCCCTTCACTCTTCTTTGGCACTTCCTGAGTCCTGTCAGAGGAAATAAAAGGTGGAAAATGAGAATCCTAAATGGGGAGGTGATCTAGGTGTGAAGGTGAAAAAGAGGAGTGGAGTAGCTCAAAGACCTCAAAGAGAGAGGATCTTCTCAGGAGCCTGGAATTGTGCAGGGGTTTGGGGTCTGTTCCCAGGAGCTCAGGCTTTGTCAGGGCTTTGGTGTGAGGGGAGGGCAGAGGCCACTGGGGACTCTCTGAGGGCTTTTCCTACAGCTGCTGACCCCATCCCAAAGGGCTCCCAGGAAACACTTCCTCTGCCATGGGATCCTCCCTGGTGTCCAACCCCCCAAAGGCACAGTCACAATGTGCTCTCAGAGGAGATCCGATCACAGAACCCCAGAATTGGGTTGGAAAAGACCTTTGGACTTGAGGATCTCAACCTGTGACCTAACACCACCTTGTCAATGAAAGCAAGGCCCTGAGTGTCACATGCAGTGTTTTTTAGACACCTCCAGGGACAGTGACTCCATTCCAGTGCTCAATCCCTCTTTCTAGTGAAGAGTTTTTTCCTAATTCCCAGCCTAAACTTCCCCTGGTGCAGCTTAAGGCTGTGTCTCCAGTCTCAAATTGTTGTTGGGACCTTGCATGAAGTTTAGAGGCTCCTGAAATCCTGTCCATTGTGGCATTCACATTCTCTNAATCCCTCTTTCAGTGAAGAGTTTTTTCCTAATTCCCAGCCTAAACTTCCCCTGGTGCAGCTTAAGGCTGTGTCTCCAGTCTCAAATTGTTGTTGGGACCTTGCATGAAGTTTAGAGGCTCCTGAAATCCTGTCCATTGTGGCATTCACATTCTCTGCACAGAGAGACATAGTTCTGTCTCTCAGGATTTCTTGGAGAAGCACAGAGAGAAGAAGAGAAAACAATTCTTATCTCTGCTCCTGTTTGCCCCATGTGGAATGTGTTTGGAGATTGTTTACCTGCAGTGATGGCTTGGTTGGATTCTGGTGATGGTGTTTGGGTTCAATGACCAATGGGATCCAGCTGTGTCTCAGACTCTGAGTAGAGAGTCACCAGTTTGTTAGTTAGATATAGTTAGTTAGAAAGTAAGTATGATATAGTATAGTATCTCTTTAAATAGTATATTAATGTAATATAGTATAGTTTTAATAAAGAGTGTTCAGCATTTCTGATCTGGAGCCAGAGGTCATCATTTCTCCAGCTGGGGGTTGCTTGTTTTTACTATATCCATCCCACTTCCAGCCATGGAAACCTCCAGCTGAGGGGTTTTCCTCACAGAACACATAAGCAGGTTAAAATCCTAAGAAGTGGTGTTTGAGCTTGGCTCCCAGTCCCCTGCAGCTTGCTGGGGGCTCTTCTACTTTATTTCCCTCCCTCTCTAACAGTGGCACCTGCTCTGACCCACCTGACCCCACTGACCCCAGGTTGGGGGATGTAGTACTCACATTTTCTGCTCCCTTAAGAGACTTTCATAAAGGAGCAGAGAGGGAAGGAAAAAGAAACAATTTCTATTTCTGTCCCTTGTTTTTCCATGTAGAATGCATTGAGTAATTGTTTACCTGAAGTGATTAATTGATTAGATACTGGTGAGCATTGTTTGGCCCTGATGGCCAATGGAATGCACCTGTGCCTGGACTTGCTCGGGGGGGAGTCACAAGACAGTTACAGTGAATAGTTAGATATGATAGTTAGAAGTTAGGATGTAGTTTTAGTAACTCCTCTTTAAATAATATATTAATGCATTGTAATATAGTTATAATACAGAAATCATTCAGCCTTCTGAACTGGAGTCAGCATCATCTCTTCCCATCTTGGGTTCACCTGCATTTTTCCCTGCCACAGACCAGTTCTCAGCATCCACAGGTCAGCACTTGAGAATTGGGATTTCTCTCACTCCTCTGCTGGGCAATGTGGGAGCAGCTCACCTTTCACCTGGCTGTGACCCCATTTCACCCCCTGGGAGGCTGGGGATTGCAGCAGACACCTCCTCAGTGCAGGGCACGGTGGTGTTTCTGGGTCAGAAAGGCTACAGAAGGTTTAAAAGATGAAGATTTTTTCTCCTTCTGTTTTCATTGTAAGGCAGGTTCCAGGTGCTCTTGTACATGCTTGTAATATTTTTGATTTTATTCTTAGTAATTTTTGTGTTCGTTTAAATGTAAGAATAGGAGCAGATGGAAATAAATCACCCGTAAATAGCTTTGCTAATTATCAGAAATGGTGAGGAAGAGAGTTGGGAAAAATCAGACAGAGGGTAAAGAGAGTTCATCTCTCCAAGACAGCTGAGAGTTCTCAATGCAAAAGCACTTAACTAAGGGAATATTACCCTTTAATTGCCCTGAATAAGTCAGGCTGTGCCATTGATTAGATTCAATGAGTAAATCTAGGTGTGCTGTATTTTGTATTTTGATTAAAAACACAGTAAAAGCAAATGGTCTGTGGTGTTTGGCTGCCTCTGTCCAATTAAATCCCATTATTGACCCCCACTCAGGAAACATTTACGTGCAGCCCTTTAATTGTTTGTCTTTCACATTAAAGGTTATTTTGTGTGATGTTCCTTCCCCTCCCAAAGCAGCTCTTGCTCCCTTTGATGGAGTCAGCAGTGGGACCTGGGATGATCTGGTGAGCCCTGAGGCTCCCTGGGGATGGGGAGCAAGGAGCCAAGAGCAGGCAGAGACCCTGGGGAGCCACTGAGGGGATGGGGATGGGCTGGGAGAAGGATGCTGGAGCAGGCCAGGCTTTTTTGGCATTTCCTGGCGATGGGATGGGGCTGGAGCAGAGCTGCTGCTGGTCCTGCAGGAACAAGAATGAGAATCCCAGATTGGTTTGGGCTGGAAGAGACCTTAAAGATCAGCTCATTCCACCTCCACTGTGGGCAGGGACAACTCCCACGATCCCAGGTTGCTCCAAGCCCCATCCAGGCTGGCCTTGGACACTGCCAGGGATGAGGAAATGCCCCTTGGAGCAGCCCTGGGAAGGTGGGCGATGGCCAGGGCTGCAGGGAAGGAGATGAGAGGTGATAAAAGGGAATTTCTGGGCTCTGCAGCACAGTGCAAGCAGCAGTTGGCTGCTTTCAAGTGGATTGTTTCAAAAGGTATCTTGGAATGAATTAATAACCAGACACAGCTGCCACCTTGTTAACACAGGGAAGCAGGGCCCGAGCAGCTCTGTGTGCCTGAGCCACAAAGTGAGGATTAACCCCGGCCCTGCTCTGCTCTTGGACACGGCACAGAAGGCCTGGTGCTGGGCAGTACCATGTGCTGTGCTGGAGAGTGCCCGTTCTGCAGCTCAGGGCATTAATCCCCTGCAGGGGGATGAAAGGACAGCAGCCTTTGGCTTCTGACTCTGTCACAGCTGCCAAAATTCCCCCCCAGACCCCTGCACCCTGAGGGGTGTCACTGTCACTGCCTGGGGACACCAGTGCTGTGCATGGAGGGACGAGAGAGCCCCTGGGTGCTCAGAGCCAATACAGTGATCCCTTGGGATCTGAGCTTTTCTATTTTCCATCTATTTGTAACCCTGCAGTTCTTTAGTGTGTAACTCCAAACTCCACACTCAGTGTGAGCTGCTGCTTTCCCAGTCTGGGCAGACACAACAATTCCTCTCCAGGCAATCAAGGACACCTCACTGCCTCAGGCCCCAGAGATGGGAACAAAAGTGAGGTGGGGGGAGCAAACTTGGGGCAAATGACTTCATTACCTGAAGCTGGAATTGGCACATTAACCCCAATATGCAAATGAACCAAACTTATCAAAGTGTGCAAACCTGTGACCTGTGATCTATTTTCAGGTGTAGCCCCTGGGGGGCTTTGTCTGCCCTAAATGTACCTGAAGGCCCTTCAATAAATATTCCTGCTTTTTATGCCCTTCATTCTGTCTGGCCTCTGTTTTTGGGTAGTCTCAAAAAGGCATCAACAGGGAGAGAACAGAGAAAGGCTGTCCTGTGACACCCAGCTGTGGGCAGGGACAGCAGCTCAGGGTGGCTGATGGAGCAGAGTCACCTGGAACAGGCTGGAGAGATGCTCTGGGGGATTTAGGAATTGGGTATTTGGGTATTTTACGTGCTGGGTGCGTCCTGCTACAAGTGCCATGTCAGGGGTGGGAGCAGCTGGGGGCTGAGCAGAGCTCAGACTTTTAGGGAGAGCACTCCATGGGCTGGAGAGTTTGTGTGGGCTTTAGGTGTTTGAGATGCAGATCACTGAGGCCCTGAAAGTGCCCCTCAGCTGCCTCAGTTTCCCTCTGTTTGGGCTTCAAATGGAGAAATAAATGATAAACGATCATTTGGCAGCTGTGAACCCGCTGCACTCCCTGTGCATGTTTATGTGCTTTTCCCTTCTCCCATCTGTTCCTTCCTCCAGCTCCTCCCCATGGGCCCTCCAGCCCCCCTTGGCTGGCTGACAGCATTCCCAGCCTCACAGAGCCATGGAATATCCTGAGCTGGAAGGGACCCATGAGCCCTCCTTGGATGGGATCTGCTTGCTGCAACCAGAGATGTTTGATTGACAAGATGAAAACTGAAGAACAGCCCCTAAATATAAAACCCTAAATATGAAATTGCCCCAGACACTTCCCCACTCCTCCTTTTTCTCTGTTTCCAGACAAATGATGCCACAGGCAACACCTGGAATTGGCTTTACTTCATCCCTCTCATCATCCCTGGCTCCTTTTCCCCTCACGTTGGGAAGGAAGCACTGAGGATGAGTTTCCCTGTTGCCTCTGAGCCCATCTGCAGAGATGCAGGGCAGGAGAACAGGGCAAGGAGAGAGCTGAAAGCAAAGAGAGAGAAGAACGGAAAGCCAAACCAGGGAATGAAGAATTTGGGGGGGGATGTCAGGTATTCCAAAGGCCTTCAAACCCCTAACTGGGCAGCTCAGAGCTTTCCCTGCCTTTCTGCTCTGGGCTGTTTCTCCTCAGATCCATTTGTCCCTCACCTGCTGGTTCTGCCTTGAGCAGGAGGGTTTGTGGTGAGGTTGCTGAGTGCCCATTCCTCTCCCCTGAGTCACTGATCAGCTGACACAGACATTCCTGACTGCTGTTTGCTATCTGGGGAGATGCTGCTCTCCTGTTGGATCCTGGAGGAAGGATTTGTGCACACATGCACACTATTAACAAACCCCAGGGCTATTGACTTGTGTCAGTGCTAGAAATGTTCTATATAAATGTTATAAATGTTATAAATAACCTGAGAAATACTCTGACAGTTTGGGGTTTGCTGTTCATTGGGTGACTTCTCACACAGAGACTTTTGAGGTGGTACCAAGTACATGCACAACACATTTAAAGTGCTTCCTTTTCTGAGTCCTGCAAGCAAAATTATTCTTGGAAATATGAGTGGGAACACTGGCCAAAAGCATCACAGATAATAAGTTAAAGGCGCCAATATCAGTTTGAATGAACACAGTTTTTGCCAGTTGGTGTTTGAGAGCAGCTTTCTGGGGGCTCTGCCTTTGGGCAGGGAGCTGAGCTCAGGGCTCCTGGTTTTCTTTCCCCTCTGCAGGAGGACAAGGCGAATGCAAGAATTTACTTGTATCAGTGCTATAAATGTTGTCACCTGTCAGAAATGCTGTGATGTAGGTTTTGCCTGTTCATCAGGTGACTTATACAGAGATTTTTCAGCTGGCACCAAGTACGTGCATGGCTGAGGTAAAACACATTTAAAACATTTCCTTCTGTGAATCCTGCAAGCAAAATTACTCTTGGGAATATGATTGGGAGCAGTGACCAAAAAGCATCACAGACAATAAGTTAAAGCACCAATATCAGAATTAATGCAGTTTTTGCCAGGTGGTGTTTGAGCTCTGTAGGCTCTGCCTTTGGGCAGGGAGGTGAGCTCAGGGTTCCTGTTTTTCTTTACCCTCTGCAGGAGGAAGGAGAAGGATGAGAAGAATGTTTAGGTCTTTACTTTCCTTTTTGCTCCCCTCCTCCCTTTCCTTCCACCCAACATCAGATCCTCAGATTGCTGCATTCTTCCCGCACAAGAGAGGAATTTGCATTTTCCTCAGCGCTGGGATTCTGTCAATGGCCAAGTGGCATTTTCCTGTTCAGCACTTCCCCAAAAAGCTCCCTCGTGGCTGATGAATGCAGAAACTTTGTCATAAACTGCACCACCCTTCCCTCCCTCCCATTCATCTCCCACTGCTGCCTGCCCGGGGTGGGTTGGCTGGCAGGAGCCCGAGGTGCTGAGTGAGCAGATGTGGAATTCCATCGTTCCAGGGATCCCGGCTTCCTTGCAGACTCCTTGTCTGGGTGTGAGCAGATTCTGGGCTGAATGCAGCCCGGCTTTGGAAGGCTGTGCTTCCCTGCTGGAGTGGCTCTGTTCAGATGGAAATGTGGTGCTGGGAGTTAGAGCCGAGGTGGGGAGGGAGGAGGCTGCTGCAGAGAGCCTGCACAGGGTTAGGCCACCTAAAAATGTGGTTTGGTCCTGCAGCAGGGTCAGCCTGGAGCTGTGGAATTGTTTAGGTTGGAAAAGGCCTTTAAGGTCATCACTGACCCATGTCCCCTACACTGCTTTTAAATCCCTTCGGGGATGGGACTCCACCACTGCCCTGGGCAGCTGTGCCAGGGCTGGCCACCCTTTCCATGAAGGAATTTTCCCTAATGTCCAATCTAAACCTCCCCTGGCCCAGCCTGAGGCTGTTCCCTCTCCTCCTGTCCCTGTTCCCTGGGAGCAGAGCCCGACCCCCCCTGGCTGTCCCCTCCTGCCAGGAGCTGTGCAGAGCCACAAGGTCCCACTGAGCCTCCTTTTCTCCAGGCTGAGCCCCTTTCCCAGCTCCCTCAGCCCCTCCTGAGGCTCCAGCCCCTTCCCCAGCTTCGTTCCCTTCCCTGGACACCCTCCAGCCCCTCAGGGTCCTTCTTGAGGAGCCCAGGACTGGACAGAGGATTTGAGGTGCCCCAGCACAGGGGTGGTCACTGCTGTGGACACACCATGGCTGGGACAGCCCAGGTGCCACTGGCCTCTTGCCTACCTGGGCACACCTGGGCTCATGTCCAGCCACTGTCAGAGCACCCCAGGGCCTTTCCCAGCTTCCCAGCCCCAGCCTGGAGCTGTGACCCAAGGACAGGACCCTTGCTGACCCTCAGCCCATTGGTGTGGCCCCATGGATCCACCCTGGGCTGACCCCTCTGCAGGGCCTGCTGCCCTCCAGCACATCCACGTCCCACCCAGCCTGGTGTCACCTGTGAACTCCATCCCCTCAGCAGGTCATTGACAGAGACAGCAGAGGGATCTCCCCACTAGAGCTGAGGAAAAACCGTGGTGTGGATGTTGGGACAATGAGTTCTTTGGCTGAAATTTCAGCTGGTGAACACAGCAGAACTGACCAGGACATCAGTGGTGGACACTCCTATGGAATTCCAAGGGGAATCTCCTCTGCCCTGTAGGTTCTGTGTGGTGTTTTCTTTCCAAGGTGAAATAATACTTGTGTTTGTCTCTCCCTTTTCCCTTTGTTTCCAGACAAATGACGCTGCAGGAAATACCTGGAACTGGCTTTACTTCATCCCTCTCATCATCATTGGCTCTTTCTTCATGCTCAACTTGGTGCTGGGCGTCTTATCAGGGTAAGGCACTCATGAATTTCTGTCCCCACCTGGATATTAAAAGGGAAGATGTGTTGATTGTAGCATTGGGGGATATTACTGAGAGGGATGTGTGACACATCACGCTGTGTCCCCTTACCACTTATCCCACCCCTCCTCTCCTTGCAGGGGGATATTTCTGTACAGGCCTAGGATGGGGGGGGACAGGCTGGTGAAAAACCCTGCACTGAGATGATTCTGAATCCAGACCCAAGAGTGAAGTGAACTTTTGTGTGGAATTAGACTGATTTGGGGCAGTGCAGCCTTTACTTCTGTGCTGCCTTGAAAAGCCATCAGGAACCTGCTGGTGCCAATAAAATGCTGGAGTAGGACATGGAAATGTGGATAATGCATTTGGTGCTACTGTGCAGCCTGGGGAAAGGGGAAGCTCAAACTCAAGGCAATTAAAAGATCTCAGGTTTGGGATTTTTTCTGGTGGTTGTTTTTTGTTTTCTTGCTTTTGATTTTTTTGTTGACTTGTTTTGTTTGTTTGATCTCTGCCTGCTTGAGCCAATGTCTGGATTTTGGGGACACGCTGGTCCCTTGATGTTCAAACCCAGGGGTCAGCCAGGGATTTGGTGTTTGTTGCAGCTGAGTTTTGGGTCTGGACCTTTGCAGGAATCAAGGTGCCAAGTCTGAAGCTGGAATGTTCCCAGCATCTGGGGAGATGTCATCTGGAATTAACACACTCCAGGACTAGAAAGCTCTCACATTTTGGCACCTCATTCTGCACTGAGTTTCTTCTTAGATCATGCAGGTGATTGAGATCATAGAGATGTATTAAAATCTGGATTTTTTTCTGCCTCTTGGCAGCAGGGGAAGAAAAAATGAGTTGTTGCTGCTGTGTGATAAGAGCCCTTCAGTGCTGCACCTTTCCTCTGCCTTTTTAGAGTGACTGGAGAAAAGAAAGTGTTTTCCAAAGAACATATCAATGCCTATTTGTATTATTTTGTTATTATTTTCCTCCTCAAAGCACAGGCTGTGGGCAGCAGCGCAGTGGTGTTTGAGGAGGGGAGAGGGCTGTGGATGAGGCTGTGTCACACCCTTCAGTGCAGGGTCAATCAATAACTGATCAATAACTGATCAAATCCATTTACAGGGCATCCTGGTGTATCAGAAGCTTTGTCTGATGGCTGATTTTCAGGGATTACCCCAGCAGGGCTGAGTGTGGCTCATTACCTGCCTCATCTCCCTTGTTCCACAGTGGGATTTAAACCAACCCAAAATCCTGCAGGCTCCTGTTCCTTTGTGCTGGAATCAAAGGGGTTTGGTGAGCAGGAGCTGGAGACCTCTGTCTGACTCTCCTGAAAGCCTCTTGTTGCTTGGGGCAAAATGTGAACATTATATAAATGTGTATCTCTTAAAAGCACAGATCTGTGCAGGATTCCCTTTGTTAGTGGTGAGGATGAGAAAATCTTCCTCACAGAGGGGAGCCTTTAATTTCTGTTTCACAGGGTGGTTTGACGTTCTTGCCTGGAATAATTCCTGGGGAGAGGCTGAGGAAATAAACATCACAGCACAGGTGTGGAGCACAGGGCTCCTGGTGGGCATGGAGCTGCTGAGAAGGGAAGGAAATAGGTATAAAATGTATAAAAATCCTTCTCAGTGAGGGTGGGGAGGCCCAGAGAAGCTGTGGCTGCCCCTGGATCCCTGGCAGTGCCCAAGGTCCCAAATCCTGGGAGTTTGGTTGGTTTTATTTATGGAATATCTGGGGCTCTCCAACAGCACTCAGCATCCTCTGGAGCAGTGGTTTTGTGTCCCTTGTGGGGGATTTGCTTCCCTGCTCCTCACTTTGTACTCTTCCCCTTTCCATTTTCCTTCCCTAGTGCTTGATTCTTCCGTGAACCAAGAAAACTCAGCAGCCCTGCAGAACCCAATAGAGCAGAAAAGTACAGATTATTTCCTTCTGCAGAGCTTTTGCTGAGTGTCACAGCTGATTTGGGAGCTCAGGACTGCACGGGGCCAGGAGAGCAGGAGGAGAAATCCCTCTCCCTTTTGATACCAGTAACATCCAGGAGCTCATTTCCTTCTGCTTGGGAACTGTGGGATTCTGGAATTCAGAACATGGCTGTGTTCTGCCCATCCATGTGCTGGGGTGACTCCCCACTTACAGACACACACAAGAAAGGGGAAAATATAAATGATAAAAACAAATAATTGTAAACTAGGTGGAATTAGGAGATTTGACACCTGCTTCAAGTTTTGCTGGCCCATCCCTCCAGGCTATCCCTGTTCCAAAAGCTGGGGCACCTTACTTCCCAAAAACTGAGGTGGCATTTTCTAAGAGTGGAACAACTGCAGTGGTGAAAATATTTAGGAATTTGTATCCATAATGAATTTCCTTTGGAACATCTTTCTGTGCTGACTGCAGTGGGAGGTTATTTTTATTAAATCATTTGTAAACTCTTTATTTGTGATCTAGGTAGCAATACAGGGGAATACAACTTTTCCACAAAAAATAAAAAAAGATTGGCTGCCTCTGGTGGCACCACGAGATTGTTCTGACTGCAAACCATGGCAGGAAGTGCTGACCCCAGCTGCCCTCCAGCATCCCTCAAACATAGGGTCATTTGCTGCTTGGGATGTCACGACTTCCCTTCTGGCCACAAAACACCCTGGGGTGATCCCCATGAATTTTTTATTGAACTCTGCCCATGGTTTGCAGTGAGGAGGGAAAAATCCCCACGTGCTGTTGGGAAGTGCTGCCCCACAGTGAATCTTTTTCTGATTTAATTCTGGTTTATTGCCCTGTGCCCCCAAGGGCTGGGCACACCAACCCCATCCCCATCCCCATCCCCATCCCATCCCCATCCCCACCCCTGTGGCAGCCGCTCTCTGGCA
>VXBC01007164.1:515854-527496 GCA_013399945.1 Ploceus nigricollis
ATGGAGATTTGTTTACCAAAGGGTGATTTCTTAATTAGCCAATGGTGTTGGTGTTTTAAGTAAATGACCAATTAGGTCCACCTGTAGCGAACTAGGGTATAAAAGTATGGGTTTCTTAAAAAAGATTATTAATAGCCTTCTGAAATACATTAAATCTGTGTCAATTATTATCTGGCCGAGGACCCGTTGCCCTGACATACCCCAACCCCATCCTTATCCCCATCTCCATCCCAACCCCAGCTCCATCCCCATCCCCATCAACCCCAACCCCATCCCCATCCCANCCCATCTCCATCCCAATGCCATCCTCATCCCCATCCCCATCCCCAACTCCATCCCAACCCCAACTCCATCCTCATCCCCATCTCAACCCCAACCCTGTCCCCAACCCCTTCCCATCTCCATCCCCACTTTTGTCTTCCCGGTGTTCCCTCCCTCAGCAGCCCCTTCAATGCTGTTTTTCTCCTCCTGCTGCTGTTCCCCTCCCAGCCCTCAGCCTCCCCCATCCCAGCTCCCAGATTTCCCACAGCCTGCTGGGATTATGGGGTTTCCTACAGCTCGGGTATTAATTTTGCCTGCTAATGAGCTGCATGATGCCACACAATACCTTGGTGAACTGTTTTGATGCTTTGGATTACACAATGCAAAGAGGATAAACGTTATCCTGGGATGCTGGGAGGAAGATGATTGAACTTATTTCAAGGCTAAGTGCTTTTTGGCACGGATTCAGGCGGGGGGAGCGCTGAGGGTGGCGAGACAGCCGGAATTCTGGCCAGAGAGGCCACGGTCCCAGAGTGATGCATTGGGATGCTGGGAGTCTGTGCCTCTGGAGTGTGAAAAATGCTGCTTGTCATGTCCTCAAATATTTATGGTGAAGCCTGAGGTATTTCCAGCCCAGGCAGTGAAGAGTGATGGGTGCTGCCAAGGTTTACTCATCTGGCTGCGAGAGCCGAGCGAGGCCGGGGCTGTGTTTACCCCAGAACTGCTCTGTCCTGGATGTGCCACACCTCTGTTCTGTGGGATCACCTGGGGTGGGTGATGCCTTTTCAGGCTACCTAAAAACAGAGGTCAGACAAAAAAAGGGAATAAAAAGCAGGAATATTTATTGAAGGGCCTTCAGGTACATTTAGGGCAGACAAAGCCCCCCAGGGGCTACACCCAAAATGGACAATGGGTCACAGGTTTGCACACCTTGATAAGTTTGGTCCATTTGCATATTGGGGGTTAATCTGCCAATTCCAGCTTCAGGTAATGAAGTCATTTACCCCAAGTTTGCTCCCCCCAACTCACTTTTGTTTCCATCTCTGGGGCCTGAGGCAGTGAGGTGTCCTTGATTCCCTGGAGAGGAATTGTTGTGTCTGCCCAGACTGGGAGAGCAGCAGCTCACACTGTGTGTGGAGTTTGGAGTTACACACTAAAGAACTGCAGGGTTACAAATAGATGGAAAATATATGAAAAATATGAAAAGCTCAAATCCTAAGGCATCACAGGGGCTCTGGGCAGACATTTGGAATGGGTGCAGCAGCTTTGTGCCAGTGGGAGCCTGGCAGGGGACACAGCTCCAGCTGTGCTGGCACCTCCAGGGGACAAGGGGCAGGGAAAAGGGGTTTAATTCTTTATCTCACCCTTTTCTGAGCAGTCTGGAGCCTGGATGCTTCATCCCACCAAACACCCTCCCCGTGCTGTGCTCCAGGCTCCCTGGGGCATCTCTGTGTCTCTGCTGTCCCAGGGTCGTTGGGGTTTTTGTGGTGTTGGGGCAGCTCCTCAGGAGGCAGCACAGCCCCATCCCCACCTCCCTGAACCCGGCTGCCTCGGGGACTTGCCCTGCTGAATTTCATGACAAGTTTTCCCATCCTGAGGACTTTTGCCAGATTGAGATCATAAAACCTCTGCCTGCAAGATGTGCAGAGGCTGGAGGAGAGCGGTGCTGATTAATTTGTCACAATGGCAAAGTGTTCTTCTGTCCTCCTTCCCCTCATTACAGAGACAATCCTTCATTTCCCTGCACATTTGTTCCCAGTCCACTGGTACCTGCTGCGATCTGACTTTGCCTGCTGTTAATTATTTGCAGCAGAAGAGCTGCATCATGGAAAGAGATGAGATTCTGGCTTTCTCCTTGCTTTTAGTCTGTTCCAAGGCTGTGCTTAAAAGGGAAGGGAAAGAGAAGAAAAAAGCAGAATTCTTTTTTCCCTGTTTCTTTGCTCATCACCCTTTTTAACAAAGCCATCATAGCAAACATGAAATGAGGGAGAAATTTTTCTTTCCTGGTTTCTTGCAGGAGGGGGCAGTGACTGATCCTACTGAATGTGGGTCCTTTGCTCCTTCTGTGGTTTTGGTTAGTCCAGGAGAGCTGGACTTCCTTTATTTGCCCTTCTCTTAAGCCACAATGGAAATCAAAGTCTGGAATACAAAAATGATACAGAGGGGACCTAAATTTGAATTTTATGGGGCCTCTGCTTTGTCCTGGGAGTGGAAACTTGAACAGAACCTGAGATTCATCCTGCAATTGCAGCAGATAAATGGGGCTTTTGAACTCCTTTTTCTCCCTTTGTTGGTGCCTCCTTCCAGCCAGGTTTGCCCAGCTGTGGCACTTGCAGGATTAGGGGGAATCAAAGTCAGACTGGCACCAGCTGAATGTAAAGACAAAGGAAAGGAGGGAGGAAGATGCACTGAAGGTTTCACCTCTGTGCTGCTCCCCTTCTCTCCCCAGAAATACAGGACATTTCCCATATCTGGCCTGCGTTTGAAGCCTCTTGTTGCTGTGGCAGGGATTAAAGTGACTCTGAAGCCTGACTGGGTGCTCAGAGATCATTCTCTCTGAGATGCTCCCATCCCTTATCAGCTGCTGGAGGAGAGCTGAGTTTCCCCTCTTTAGAGCAATGAGGAGGAAGCAGGAGCAGCTCTCCCTGTGCAGGATTGATGGATCCAGTGCTAATTCCTCAGCACTGGACATTGGGATGGGTTAAGCAGCTCTTTGGGCTCAGTCTGGACCTTTCCCAGTGGGATCCTGGCTGGCTGCAGCTCCAGGTGAAATAGAAACAAAAATGTGTTTCTTGGGACAGCCTCTGTGGGTGAGGAGCCACAGAGCTTTGTCAGCTCAGGCCTCTGGGCTTTCCTTCTTTAATAAACTCTGACTTCTCAGCAAACTGCACTAAAACTTGTCTTAGAGGTGCCAACTGTCACCAGCACAAAGGAATTCTAAAAAAATTCTGGCTTTTCAGGTGAATCCATTGTTTGGTTCTCTCATTCCAGCAGTTTTCAGTGTGCTCTCCCTGTGCCCCACGGATGGGCTTCCTTTCACCTCCCTCAGGTTTTTCCTTGCCCAAATGAGGTGCATTTCCATGCTTTTCCTTCCTGTTCCATGTGGCCTTTCCAATCAAGATGCTTTGCCTGTGTTCAGTGGTGACCTGGTCCTGATTTTTAGAACTATTTGAAACCAGTGATTTAACAATACACCATGTTCATCTCTATTCATGTTTTCAGAGCAGTAAGTCAGAGGCATCAAATTATTTTTAGTTTTGCCTGCAGATTTCTGAGGATTTTGTCTGTGGATGAGAATAATCAAAGTCAGCTCATCCTGAACTTTTCCTGATCCTTGCTGCAGTAAAGAACTGATGTTATGGGGAAGAAATCCGTGGTTTTGCTGCTCTCCTGTCATTCTGTTTGCAGCCCTTGTGGGTGCAAAGTGCCAGCTAAGATTTGTCCTCTTGGGTTTGCATCTTCCCAGTCCTGGGTCATGTCCAGGCAGCTGGAAATCGCACTGCTTTTTATTTCATCCTAGATCTATTCAGGTTTTACTTCCCTGAGCCAAGTTTCTAACTTCTAACAGTGTATTTCTAACTCACCAACACCCTCCCAGCTTTGTGTGCCACAGGGAACAAATCCCTTCCTCCTCTCCCCCATCCCTTCCCCTTGTCTCTTGCCTCCTGCTGCTTCTGTGGCTACTTCAGCCTCTGCTGTGGTTGCCTTTCCTCCTCTCCCTCAGGAGTTTCAGTGAGAAGCTCCAAAGTTTGGTGCCTTTGGGGTGCCTGATCCCTGACCTGATCCCTGCAGGGCTGCTGCTGTCCTGCTGCTGCCTCCCTGGAGCCCCTCCCAGGCTCTCAGAGCTGGCTGTGGGCTGATCTGTGTCCTCTGAGAGATCAGAGAGCCCTGGTGCTGCTGGTGGTGGTGGCTCCCTGGTGACAGAGCACCCTGCTGAAGGAAAATGCTTCAGGAGTTGAGGAGAGATGGTCAGATCTGCTCAGATCCAAGGCAGTCCTGCTGTCCTTCAGATCTCCCCCTTCCTGCCTGACATCCTCCCTGCCTCCCTCTGCCCTGCCAGGACCCACCTCAGCACCCAGCAGGGGTGGGGATGCTCAGCAGCTCCCCAGGCTCCTCCTGCACCTTCAGCCAGGCCAGTGAGCACCTGCTTTTCCCTGCTCCACTTCCCAGTGCCCATCTCCTCCTCTCTGTGGGCTCTGCCTGCTCAGACCCCCTCGCTGCCTCTGCCTGTCCAAGAACAGCTTTGCAGAAGGTAAAATAAATGTTTAACCCCACTGAGGCTTTGTGTCCTTTGAGTCCCAGCCACAAAGGTGCTGGGGTTTGTTTGTTGCATCCTGCAGAGGCCTCTCTTTTTAAAGGATTTGCTGTTCCCCAGGAAGACAAAACACAGAGTTCTGCACCTGCAGCACAAATCCTGCTCCCAGAGGAACAGTCTGCTTTCTACAAGGCATGGGTGCTGCTGTGGCTGGGGGTGAAATGTTGGGAATATTAACTGGGTCAGATCCTGGTGCAGTGAGACAGGAGCAGTTTTGCAGGATTTTGTGTTTGAGGTGGGAAACCCAATCCCACGAGGATTGCAGGACCCATGGAATGGGAGGAGCATGAGGAGGGGTTGCTCAGCAGGAATTTGCCTACTTTGGCTCACCCAAGCAGCTGGAATTTGATTGGATTGGGACAAGGTGGCAAATCCCAGCATAAAAACACAGGGCTGAGAAGGACAGGAAAAATTAACTCTCTATTTCCTTCTCATGGTTGATTAACCAAAATAAATAGTAGGAGATGGGCTTCCACCCTTAAAATGCAATTTTGTGCTTGCCTGTGGATGCTCTCAGGACACAGGAATTTTGGAGGTGTGTGCTGCCAGTGCTGAGCAGTTCCCCAAGGCACTCTGGAGGATCCCTGAAGGATGTGCAGCCCCTGAGCAGTGGCTGTGGCCTGCCAAGAGCACGAGCTGTGGTTTTACTGACAGATGGAGATGGCATTGCATTGCTCTCACCTCTCTTATCATCTCTTCAGTGTCTGGGGTGCTACAGGAGCATCTTCTGATCTCTGCAGCCTCTTAGGGTGTGGAAAATCCCACTGGGAAAAGCCAGTGTCCATAAAGGAGGCAGAGGAGTGCTGCAGCTTTACTGGAATAAAGGGAGTAATCCCCTGGGGCATTTCCCCTGCAGCGTTTCTCTCTCGAGGTTTTGGAGGGTGCAGCCTCCTTTTATCCCAGACTCCCGGCCACATTTCCCGCTTCCTTTCCCCGCTGCTGAGGCACTAGGAATTTACTGCCTTCCACATATCCCACCCCTTGAACCTGTCATTTTCCCCCAAAGTGCAGAAATTGCAGAGGTTTGAGGATGTCATTAGTCTTGCACAAGCTGCTGCCGCTGCCCTGGGCGTGTGCCATGAAAGCCAAAGCAGGAGGAGCATCAGGGTGCTCCATCCCAGCTCTCTGCTGTCACACACAAAGTTAATCACACACTCAGGGGATGAAGATTGTGGTTTGTTGATTTTTTTTTTCTTTTTGGTCGCTGTGACAGTATTTTTAATTTAAGACCAGCGTGGATAAAGTATTTATGTAATAATTTAATTAGTTTATTATGTTTACTGACCCTGGTGGTTATTCAGGAAATTCAGGGTCCTGCTGACCCATTTCTTCCATTACCCTGAAGTTTAGGAATTCAAACTGTCTGGTTAAACTCTCCAGGTTCTCTAATAAGCTTGTGCAGCTTGAGGTTGGGAGAGACATTAAAACCCATTTCAAAGATACCAACACTCATTTCTCCTTAAAGACCTGTTTGTAAAGCCATCAACACCCATCTTTCCTATCCTGGGGAAATTCCTCCTGAGCAGTTGCTCTTGCTCAAACCTCAGCAGAAAATCAGCCCCAGTTGTGTTTTGAGGGTCCTGCCTTGCTCAGTGAGACAGGAGAGGAATTTTAAATGTTTCCCCCTCCTCATTCAGGCAGCCCCGAGGAGATTTTGTCCCAAGCTGCTGCTCTGGCTCTGCCCCACAGCCAGGGAGCTGCTGTTTGCCATCTCCTGCTCCCGCTCCTGAGTGATGCTCCCTGTGTGCCATTCACATTCTCTGAACAGAGAGGCACAATTCTCTCTCTCAGGGTTTTTCCTGGAGAAGCACAGAGAGAAGGATCAAAACAATCCTTATCTCATGGGCTGTGCCTGTGTTTGTGCCCATGTGGAATGTGTTTGGAGATTGTTTACCTGCAGTGATTGCTGGATTGGATTCTGGGGATGGTGTTTGGATTCATGGACCAATGGGATCCACAGCTGTGTCCAGGCTCTCAGCAGAGAGTCACGAGTTTTTTGAGTTAGTGATAGTTAGTAAGTAAGTAAGTATGATATAGTAAGTATGTAGTATAGTGCAGTATCTCTTTAAAATAGTATATTAATGTAATACAGTATAGTTTAATGAAGCAATTGTTCAGCACTTCTGATCTGGAGTCAGATGCCAATCATTTTCCCATCAGGATCACCTTTTTTACTGGACTCCCTGGCTGCTCTCAAAGCCCTCCTTGGGCACAGCTCCACCTTCAAGCCACAAAGCTGTCACACCCAGCCTCCTGCCTCGGCCAGTTCAGGTTCCCCACCTGGAGGTGGGCTGGGTTTGGCCCGTGAGGAGCTCACTCCAACATCTGCAGGGCTGGCCACTCCCTGTGCCACTTGGAGGAGCTGCTCCTGCCCTGGCACCTCTGCACTGCCCAGGGCTGTGCTCCTCCGGGCAGGACTGGCTGTCCCCACGGCTCCTGAGGTGTCACCTGCTATCCAGGCCTGGCTTTGTGCATTCCTTGTTCCTCCAGGCAGGGCTGGCTGTCCCTGCCTCCTGAGGTGTCACCTGTGTCAGGAAAATTAATCCACAAACATCAGAGGTCAATGTCCAAAAAGGAGACAGAGGAGTCCTTTTACTTTATTCCAATAAAGGGAGAGGCCATGGGGCATTCCCCTGGGGTCTCTCCAATTTTTTGAGGAGACAGCCTCCTTTTTATCCTAATTTCCCTCTCTCTTTCCCCATTGGCTGAGGTACTTGAGAGGTTCAGACTTCCCAAAACCCCTGATACCAAAGATTCCCCTCTAACGTATAACCCTCCTTTTTAATTTTTAATTCTTATGGAATTTAGGGTTTCCCCCCATTGTTTCTTTCATCTTTCAATAACCAATTTCATTTATCAGCAACCCTAAAGCTTATATGTGTAAAAGCAAATGTCTTTTTCCATTCATCAGTCAGTGGAATCCTTCCCATTGTTTCTTTTATCTCTCAGTGCTGGTTTTATCTACCAGCAGACCCAGAGTTTGTTTGGAAAGACAAGGCCTGGCTTTGTGCATCCCTTGTTCCTCCAGGCAGGACTGGCTGTCCCCGTGCCTCCTGAGGTGTCACCTGCCATCCATTGCTTTATCAATCCTTGTTTCTCCAGGTGTTGCAATGGATTTGCAGGGGTTAGGCCATAGTGTGCACCAGCCAGCCTGCTTCTANCAGAAAACGAGTGAACAAGACAAAGGCACCAATCAAGGAGTGTGTACTTAGTGTTTGTAGAATCTATAAAAATGTGTGTAATGTAAACAATAAATGGCTTCTGCTTGATCATGTTGGTCAGTTGTGCAGGAGTCCTGGATTTCCCACATCCAGGCAGGACTGGCTGTCCCCACGGCTCCTGAGGTGTCACCTGCCACCCAGGCCCGGCTTTGTGCATTCCTTGGATGTACTCGGGCTGGAGACCAAGCCAGTCCTAAAACTCATTGGATTTTTTTTTTTTAATGTTAATTTGAAGACTTGGAATTCAGAAAGTTCTTCACAGCTGCTTTCCAGGAGTGGCTGGCAGAGTCCTTCCAAGATCTGCTGCTTTCTTCAGCTCCCTGGATGGCGGCTGCTCTCCTGTGTAGAGTCTGAGATTTCCTGAGATCTGAACGTGGGATCCTTCTCAATGAGGAGCTAATTACCTGGGCTGTAATTACGAGTCGCTAATCACCAGCACTATTAGGGATGACAGCGGTGCTGTCTCACCTTTCTCTGCCTCTTCCCCGGGAGTGGGAAGCGTTTCTGGCTGATTTCTGAGCAGCAAACCTGAATTGCAGAGGTTTGAGGATGCGATCAGTCTTGCACTGCCGCTGCCCTGGGCGCGTGCCACGCAAGCCAAAGCAGGAGGAGAATTTAGGATGCTCCATCCCAGCTCTCTGCTGTCACACACAAAGTTAATCACACACTCAGGGGATGAAGATTGTGGTTTGTTGAATTTTTTTCCCTCTTTGGTGTGACAGTATTTTTAATTTAAGGCCAACGTGGATAAAGTAGCTATAAGAATTTCATTAGTTTATTATGTTTGCTGACCCTGGTGGTTGTTCAGGAGCTGCCTCTGTCTCTTGTGTGGCTCGGGGGGCTCTGGAATTGCCCTGGAGTGGCTGTCTCAGTGCATATTTCACAGTGAGATTGATTTCCCTCCTTCACCCACCAAGGTGGAAAGCAACAACCATCCATTTCCTGGTGACATTAAGCACCGGCCACTCTCGAGGAGAAAAATGTGACACGTGGAGCCTGACTGGATGTGGTTTCCATGATGGATGCACTGCCTTGGAATCCTGCTTGTTCCTGCTGTCTCTGTGCAATCAGCTACAGCGTGGGCAGGGATGGTGGCACCTTCCACCATCCCAGGCTGCTCCCAGCCCATCCAGCCTGGCCTTGGGCACTGCCAGGGATCCAGGGGCAGCCACAGCAAATCTGTGCCAAGGCCTCTCCACCCTCACAAAAAACCATCATTACATATTCCAGAACTGGCCAAAGGGTGGAAAACCAGCTCTGAAAAAAAATCCTGGAGGTAAAACTAGGCAGGAAGCAGCAAATTCCTGCTCAGGTTTTTCCTTTCTGGTGATTTGAGAGACTTTTGCAAGTCAATGGCATAAATGGGAATTATGCTGAATAAAAGAGGAAACCTATTTACTGCTCCCAACCCTTCCCATGGGGCTCTCTGTGTTTTCATTTGGAGCTGGCAGGGAAACTTCAGCTGAAATATTTTTAAATGAAATACAGCATTTTGATATCATTTCCCCCCCTTTCTTTGAATGTGTTCTGAAATCTGTTGAAGAGCTCTCAAAGGGAAATTCTGGGAGTTTTCTACTTGCAGCAAATGGGGAATATTTCAGTTCCTGAATGGTGATGGATGTAGTGGAAGAGACACACATAATTTATTATTTCATTTCATATAGAAAACCCTCTTTTAAACAAGTCCCAGCTTCACCCAACCTCTCTGCCATCTCCTGAAATGAGAAAGAACAAGTGGAGTTCCTTTCAGCAGGAAGATCCTCAATCAAGACCCTCCAGTCTTGAACCTGATTGTGCAGCAGCTCTGGAGCATTCAGAAGGAATTTCATGGGCAGAGACCCAAGGAATTGCTTTGTCCTAGAAGTTACATTCCCAAATTCTACAGCAATGCCTGGACAAGGGTGTGGACAAGCTTGAGCAGTGGCCCACAGGAACCTCAGGAGGTTTCACCAGTGCTGGAGAACCCCCAGGACCAATCCAGGCTGGGATGAGCAGCTGGAGCAGCCCTGGAGAGGGACCTGGAGGTGCTGTGGGTGAGAGCTGGAGCTGCCCCAGCCCTGAACCCCCTGCCCTGGGCTGAGCCCAGCGTGGGCAGCAGGGCAGGGGGGATCCTGCCCCTGTGCCCTGTGCTCAGGTGAGACCCCACCTGCAGAGCTGCCCCAGCCCTGGCCCAGCACAGGGAGGAGCTGGAGCTGCTGCAGAGACCCAGAGGAGGCACCAGGGGGATCAGAGGGATGGAGCAGCTCTGCTGGGAGGAGAGGCTGGCACAGCTGGGATTGTTCACCTGGAGAGGAGAAGCTTTGGGGTGAGCTCAGTGTGGCCTTGCAGAGCCTGAAGGTACAGGAAAGATGGAGAGAGACTGTCCAAGGGCCTGGAGTGCCAGGACACAGGGAATGGCTTCCCAATGTCAGAGGGCAGGGATGGGTGGGATATTGGAAGGAATTGTTCCCTGTGAGGGTGGGCAGGCCCTGGCACAGGGTGCCCAGAGCAGCTGTGGCTGCCCCTGGATCCCTGGCAGTGTCCAAGGCCAGGCTGGACAGGGCTGGGAGCAGCCTGGGGCAGTGAGAGGGGTCCCTGCCCATGGCAGGAGTGACACTGGGTGGGCTTTGAGGTCCCCTCCAACCCAAACCATTGTGAGATTCTGTGGTGGTCAAAGCTGCCAGTTCCAGGGAGCAGGAGGGCACAGGTGGCTTTAACCTCACAATGTCCCTCACTGGTGCCTCGGGAGATCTGTGTTTGGCTGTACAGAAACTGCTGAAGGTTTGCAACTTCCAGCAGTTTCTTCTCATTTTCTTACACTTTTAAAGTACAGACTTTCCACTTGAGATTTTGGACTCTGGTCCTTGTGGGTCCTTTCTGTTTTGTGATTCTGCAATATAAAGTTGTGATAAAAGGGACAAGTCCTGGGTAACTTTTACTGTCCTCAGGCCAGACGGGACCTGGCAGAAGATGAAAAGCTCTGCAAGGAGAGCTCTCCCTTTGCTGCTGCTGAGGGGTGAGGGAGCAGTGCCATGGCTCATCTGCTGTCCTTCCTGCCCACGGGGGTCCTCCAGGAAACTTCCCACTGCTGTTGTCTGCTCCTTTGGGAAGCCTGTGCTGACGCCAGCCCCTAACGCCACGCCTGGAAAATGAAATGCATGTTGTCACCTCGTGCTGCCTGATCTCATTCCTCCTGCTCCAGACACAAATCCAGACTGAGGGAAGGTCCATGGCCCCAGGCAGCTGGGGATGAATCAGGAATGAGAGCATGGAAAGGGAAGAGGGGTGACACAGCTGACATGTGCAGGATCTGGGATCACCCTGGGTGTGAGAATCCAGAGCATCCCTCTAGTTACCCTAGAAAGTCTGAGACCCTAGCAGGGGTCGGGAACCCCCCTGTACAGAGCCCTGAGAGACACAGTCTCTGATCCCTGTCCATAAAAAAGAGTTTTCAACCCTACAAGATGAATTACAAGCCCTGAGTATCTGATATAAGTAGTAATTAGTGTAGCATGGGTGCAAATGTAGAATTTAAGAGATTTTAAATAAGAAATTTAAGGAGCAAGATAGAAGAAATTAAGCGTGCCTTGTTCTTCTTCTTCTTCTTTAAGCCCTCCACATCTCACTGTTGTGTTAGCACTTTTCTATTAGATTAGANTGTGCTGAGTGCCAGGGAGGAGCTGTCGGCTCAGAGCCTGTTTGGACTCCCTCTGTTCCAAGGATGGGGCCAGGGGCTGTCCTGGCAGGTGGGGACAGGAGAGGGGAGTCAGGAGCCTGGGATGTGCTGCCAAAATGAAGATTCCAGCTCAGCCCTCCCACCAGTGCCAGGTCCTCCCTCAGTCCCTTCTCTGTCACTATAGGACACG
>VXBC01007165.1:185-25574 GCA_013399945.1 Ploceus nigricollis
GAGCGGCGGGCGGGCTGCCGGCTTCCCTCCGCCGGAGAGCGGAGGGGCTGGCAGCCCCAGCCGCGCTCCCACCGAGCCCTGCTTGGCTTCTCCTGCCGCTCCGTACAGGGGCCTGAAAGGCGGGGGGTCGCCGGCTGCGAGGGGCTCCCCCTAGTCCCGCTAAACGCCGTTCCCCCCGACCGGTCCCTCCCCGCCCCGAGGGGCCCGGCGGCCTCCCGGCCGCGCTGCCCCCTTGCGCGCAGGTTCCCCGGCGTGCGGAGGCGCGACCGACTACGGCAAAGCACGTGCGGGGGAACGGGATGGGGCAGACCGCAGCGAGGTCGGGCATGAAAGGTCTTCCCTTCTCTTCTGGTGCCAGTTTCAGGTCTCTCCAAGCTCCTCTCCCGGGTCTGGGGCTAGCAAAGGGAATCAGCCCCTCCCGGCATCGCTGCCGCCAGGACCGTCCCGCACCTGTGGATCCCGGGGCTCGCCGCCCGCGGGACTCACCGCCCCAGCGAGAAGCGAGTCGGGCACCCGCCAGCCTGGACGGGCAGCACCTGCCGAAGCCGCGGGTTGTGAGCAGAGGGGTTTCAGACAGCGAGCTCGTACCTGAGCCCTTTTCTCGCCCCCCAGACGTGCGTACGGGGACAGTTCCTCTTGGGAAAAGCCCCGCGCGGGGCCGGCGGTTGTCTGCGGGTCCATGGGAATCTGGCCACTTGTGCCGGCCGCAGCCGGGAGGGGGCTGTGCTTCCTTTACAAAAAGAGACACAATTAAGCAAAATGCTCAATGAACATTATAAATGATGTGCAATCGCCTCGCAGATTGCTTAGCAAATCAAATTATATGGTTGCTCACGGATGATTTCCATGTTCTTTAAAACGCAAACAGGTACTTTCTGATTCGCGGGGGAGGAGTGTTGGTAGTTTTTTTCCTAGACAAAACAACAACAACAAAAAAGCGCAGCGCTTTAAAATTGCGAAGCGATGCCACACGCTGAAAGGCGGCTGTGTGAATATTCACATTCTCCTTTGTTCGCCCCTGAATTTCACAATAGCCCGGGAAGGGCACGTTCACTGCGCTCTTGTAAATTTACCAATCCTTGACTAAAACCGCCAGGCACCTGCTTGGCAAAGCACAAAACTGCCTACGTTTCCACCAACAATTTACTGTTTCATCAGCTTCTAAATTGACCCGCCAATAGAAGGGCTTAAAGTTAATATCATTTACATCAACAGAGGTGGCCGGGCTCGAGGCTCTGCCTGCTGCGGAGGCGGCGGGGCCGCGGCTGCTGCCCGGCTCTTCCTGCGGGAGCTGTTCAGGTGCGAGCGGGACGGCCGTGCCCAGCCTGCGGGGCCAGCCCCTGCCAGGCCCGGGGCTGCTCTGCCAGGCCGGGGCATGGGGAAGCCGGAGGAAAAGGCAGCCACGGTGCCGGTTTTGCAGGACTCGTTTAGTGCAGCGCAGCGGAATGAGACAGCAACAAACCCAACTGGTCCCCGCAGGGAACGGGCTCCTCTAAGGGTTCGTGACCGCCCCAGAAGGTGTAGGCAGGCTGGGAGCAGGGGCTGGCTCCCCGGGCTGGCCAGAGGCCCCGGTAGAATTCTTCCCGGTGCCCCCCGCCCATGCCATGCAGTACGGGCTGTGTGATGTCCCTCCCATTCCCCCGTGGGGAATGTATAAACAGGACCACTGGAGGAAAGCAGTATGTAAAAAGCACATTTGATAAGGAGTCTCTTATCTTCCAAGACACAAAACCACCCAAAAGAAGGGGAAATGGTTCCTTGAGACCGAGTCCTGACAACACTGCTCTGACGCAGGATCGCTCATTTGAAACACTACACAAGACTGTCCCCACAAGTGCAAAAGGGTTCGCTGGAACACAGCAGAGCAGGGCACAGCTGGTGGAGCGCTAGCGACTTGCTTTACAGTGTAACAAGGGCAGTAAGGCTCCCCAACACCAGCTGGCAGGAGGTGCTGTGATTTGGCTTCAATTTTTTATTCCTGACAATTTCCAACAACTAAGAGTCCTATCCCAGTGAGTAACAGGGCAGTTCATTCTGTCAAGCACCTGTGCTACGTCATCTCTCCCATAAATAAAACCAGCTCTAGATTAAATAGAAATGAAGCTTTTCAGTCATTGATACTTTTTGTTGGTTAGAGACTCCATTAATTTTCTATCCTCCTCCCTTGAATTCTTTCTCCCTGGTTTATGCCTATCTGTTCTGGTGTGGATGTTAGTTCCCATGAAGGATCTCAATCTCCATGGGATTTTCCCTTAGGTGTATATACACACGTTCCTTCCCAGCTCTCACTTTGCCAGGGCAAGCAGAGCAAGCTCAGGATTGGACTCCCCCTTTCTTTATCACCTTTCCCTGACCTTTCCTCCATATAAGTTAATCTTCTGGGATAACCAGAACCGTAATGGTACACAGCTGTCCAGGAGAGTTCTCACAGCTCCTTGGAGAATGATGTCAGTGTTTGCCTTTCTGCCAAAATCCCTCACTTTGTACTGCAAAGGTTACATTTACCTTTTTCATGGCCATGTTCCTTCAGTGGCTCATGACCACTTCGTCATTAGCTAGTGACCCAAGGTCTTTTGCCTCCTCTTCCTGGCAAGGGCTATCAAGACACAGCCACAGCACATGTTCTTAACACACGTGCCTAAATTGCAACCTCTTAACACTGGATTTCTTTCCTTCTCTGCCACTTTGATTCCCATAGTCCTAGGCTTCTTCTGATGATTGCTCAAGCCCCTTCCACACTGGGATGCCTTTCCTGCTCCATGACTGACAAATATTGTTTACAATATTTCTTTTGTTCTACAATTCTTCCCAAAAAATTTTATGTTTTGTCCATAAGAGCAATGAGATTACTATCCTGGGCCGTGGCATAGATCCATGTGTCTAAGAGCTCTTGATACATTTCCCTCTCTCTCCCTTCCATGAACTTGTCTAATGGATTTTAAAACTAAAATAATTTTATTAAAAGTAGTACTACTTAGTAGAGTTGAGCTTTAAATTGATGATTCCTGTCTTGGAAAGAGATAAGGCTTAGAGATGCAGGAAAAACCAAAGGCTTAAAAGCACCTCACAAGTCCACGTTCCTCAGGAATCTCCCATCAGCTACCACCTAGCCTCACAAGTGCCTCTCACAAGGAAACACTCTACATTGCTAATGGTTTTTTGAGTAGTCTTGGGTGCAATATCATGTTAAAACTATCTTGATGACTTTTGACAAGAATGGCTGACCTGTCATGGTTGTTCAGTTCCAGGAAATTATTTCTGCTGCAGATCCCTCAACCCCCACTTCTCAATGCAGTTATGTTTTTGTCCAGCCCAGAGTTAGACAATTTTTGGCTCCCTACTGAGCCCACTGGGTCTCTCCTACATTCTTTGTTGGTCACCTGCCTCTCACTATACCAGAAGCCTTGGGGCTGCGTGCCCAGCACCTACAATTTAGGCATTGCAAAACCACATCTCTGCATCCATTTAGCCCTGAGGCTTTTATCTTTGTGGCAAATTATTAACCAAGTCAGGGACATGAAAAACATCTACACAAGGAGATGCTGCATTTCCTTTGGAAGTTGTCCACACACTGAAAGTACTGTTCTACTTAGCCTGGTAGCTCTTCTCCAGTGCTCACCTTCCGGGAGGCATGGGAGAACATTGTTCATTTCACTCTATGAAAAACTTTCTCACAACAAAGATTGTTTTCATGTCTCTTCTGAATGAAAGTCTCTTTCCTGAGACTAAGCAAATCCATATCCCTTCAAGTGTACACTTCTAAAACATATTAACATTTCTATGGTGTTTGCTGCTAATTTCCCTGTACCATTTCTTCAAGTGTAGTATCTAAAATTGTACTTAGGCTAAGCCTCACCAGTGCCAAGTAGAGCAGAATAATTACCTCAGTGTTTTACCCAAAACACTGCTGTTAGTGTACCCTCAAATGACATTTGTTTTTCTGCATCTCCCATTTTGCATAGTGCGTAGTTCACAACAGCCAGCTGATCCATTCCTGCACTACTGCTGCCTTATCAGTTATTCATTTCACAAATCATGCATTTGATCTGTCTTTTCTCCCAAGATTGCATTTTGTACTTGTCTTATTACAGTGCAGCTTATTGATTTCAGGCAAGCTCTCCAATCTGTGAAGATCAATGTGAGTCCTAACCCTGTTCTCCAAATCAACCACTCCCAGCCAGTGCTCTCAGGAGTTGAATTAAGCACTCTCTTTCCCCATAGCCTATTTATTGTTGAAAACATTGGAGCTGCAACAGACACCTGCAGGACTCCACTTGGCACATCTAGCTTTGGCAGTAAACTGTGGTTGAGCACTTTCATATGATTCAAACATTATACACTCATTTCAATCCCTATTTTATTTAGATCCCATTAAATGCTTTTGTTTATAAGAAGGGTAAAGGCTTTGGATACTAACAAAGTTGACATATATTACATATATGCCTTTACACACTTGGCTAGTTAGTCCTTCAAATAAGAACACTGAATTAATTTGAAGTGATATATTCTTGATTAACCCATGCTGATATGTTTTACTGCCTTCTTATCACTTACATGCTTACAAATTGATTAATAATTGACTCTCATTATCATGGTTATGCTGATGGATTTATACTTCCCAGGACCCTCTTCTTTGCTCTTTTTTAGGCTTGTAAACACATGCCTCTGGCATCAACGTCCTCAAGCAAGTCACTTAGGGTGTGAGTCCTCATGAACTTCATCCAGTCAAGAGCTGGACACTAATTAGGAGAGGGATTCAGTCCCTCACACAGAACAATGACATATATGGTCTAGTACTATGTTAAGTACCACATAGTATCCAAAACTTAGGGCTTGCAGATATGACACAGGATCAACAGAGACCTGCACCTTTCTGGGGGCTCAGCTGGAACTTCCATGCAGGCTACCCTTGTGGGATACCAGAGAACATTTAGAACAGGATAGGGCATCTGCATCTATGTTAATGTAACTGCCCTCCTAAGTATAAGGTGTTCATTAATAGCCAAGGGCAAAAGATGGGTACAACAAACCACCCTCAGGAGGGAACTTTTTCAAGGTGGAGTCTGGTGGCCATTGAAGATGCCACTCTTGGTTCACTGGCAAGAGAAGGAACTGAAACAATTTACCTGCAAGTTAAAGGACTAATATTTATGCAGCTACCTGTTTCTCAAGGCGTTCTGCCATTTAAACGATTCAAAAGCCTAACAAGAGTTTTGAAGTACTCAAGCACTCACTCTGGCCCATACTTAGTCTGGCTGATTTTTCAGCACTACTGAAGATATGCCATGCAGGAAGGTAATTACTTCAAATTACTTCTAGACCATCTTTACATGCTTGTAGGTCACTGACAACTACAAAGAGAACTTGCACTGTTTAAATTTTAGCTTGGGTGTTTTTGTTGATTCAGAGGGATCCAGGGTTTCATAACACAGCCCTACCTACTAAATGCAGAAAACAGCCTTTCATTCACTCTCAGGTGAGGATAACCAGAGGAAAGCTTGCAGGGCACTCTGATCTGTGGTAACAGAGCCACATGCACCCAAGGCAGATGCATTAAGTAGTACAGACTGTGAAACTGGAAATTTGCATGAGCTGGGTAACACCTCCCTCCAAATCTACAGACAGGACACCGGTGGCAAGACATGCCTAACACAACAATATACAACAGACATACGCAATAAATTTGGAAAACAGTAAATATCACATCAGCTGACAATTTAATATTTTGAAAAATTTTTTGTTACCAAAACTCTCAAGACCACTTCTGGACATAGCAAGTCCCAAAGGTGTGTGAGCACTGCAAATGCCCTGCATGTATACAGTCAGGCTCATCTGATGTACACGGTTTTTATAATCAATTATAGCTTAATGAATAAATGAATGAATGAAAAAGTGACATAGAATATGTGTCAGAAAGAGATAGCTTGAGAAAGCAGCTTCTCCATCATTTGTGCCTTTATTTGCAAGCTGTCAGAAACCTGTAGGAAGAGTTACACTGCCAGTGTCTTACAGGCTGTTTGATTTAATCCATGCCTCCATCAGCTTCCCAATCAACAGAGCCAGCAAGGAGTTATCAGATCCAAATGAGCTGCTGCAATTTCCCACCGCAGCATGGGGACTGAACCTGAATTACCCTAGGCCACCTGTCCCCCCTCACCACTGCAATGTACAGTAGAGGGATTTAGGCCTTATTTGTAATCTTTTGTCTGCAGCCTTGTTGTTTGGGTGGGGCTGCACCTGTTCATGGCGAGTGGGAATCCCTTAATTATGGCTGTGGGACTGGGCAGTGAGAGCTGGCCCTGCACACTGGCACACAAAGGCTTAGGGCAATGCGTGTGAATTCAGTGCCCTCTTTCTGCCATGCCAGCATTCATTGCAAATCCTCCATAGGTCTTCACGGCTCAGCTGCATTCCCAGGGCTTCTGCCTGGTGTTTCACACACCAGATTGTCCTCTCTTTAGAGGGCAGAGATGCTGCCTCGAACAGAGTTGGATCCCTGGGGACTGCAATTGTTTAGGAATAGCAGCCAAGAGACAATAACACATTTTTAGGCGTACTTTTGGTTATAACATTGCCAGTTCTTTAGTGTTATCAGATGCAAATGGAGTTTACCTAGTAAACATATCCCCATGTCTTTGAAGGGTCGTGTTAGCAACAATAGCTTGAGCCACAAGACACATCCAGGTTACACACTCTGAGGAGTCCTCAGAGATGCGTTACCCACAGTGTCAACACAGGCTGGGGGATGAACAGAGCGAGAGCAGCCCTGCCCAGAGGGGCTTGGGTTGCTGATGGGTGAGAGGCTGGACATGACCAAGCCAAGTGCACTCCCAGCCCGGAGAGCCAAACGTGCACTGGGCTGCATCAAAAGCAGCGTGGGCAGCTGGTAAAGGGAGGGGATTCTGCCCTCTACTCTGCTTTTCTGCATCCAGCAGTGCTGGATACCTGCAGTGCTGCATCCAGCTCTGGGGTCCCCAGCAGAGGTAGGACATGGACCTTTTGGAGCAAGTCCAGAGGAGGCCATGAAGTTTATTAGAGGGATGGAGCACCCATGAGGAAAGGCTAAGAAAATTTGGATTGTTCAGACTGGAAAAGAGAAGGCTGACTTAATTGTGACTTTCCAGTACCTAAAGGGAGCCTACAAGAAAGATGGAGAAAGACTATTTAAAATGGCATGTAGTGCTAGGACAAGAGAGAATGGCTGTAAGTTGAGAGTAGGTTTAAACTAAACTTTATGAAGAAATTATTTACTGTAAAGGTAGTAAGGCACTGGAACAGGTTGCCCAGAGAAGTTGTGGATGCCCCATCTCTTGATGTGTACAAAGTTGAATGGGGCTCAGAGCAACCTGGTGTAGTGAAACTTGTGTTCCTTGGATCCTTTAGGTCCCTTCCAACCCAAACCATTCTATGATTCTACGATGTGACCTCAGTCTCTTTCTTCATTCATTCCAGTTACCTGCTGAAATCCCTGTCCGTGCCACCTCACTTCAGAGGGACCTCATTCCCTTTCTCCCCTGCCCTGTGCCTGGAGTCACCATCTTTTGTTCCTTCTTCCCTACCCAAGATCTACCCCTCTTCATTTCAAAGGTTGTTGTCTCTCACCAAATGCCGGCAGAAAAGATGCTGATGGCGCCGCCAGCCTCCACGTTTTAATTCCAGAGGCAAATGCCACACAGAGCTCTCAAGATCATAAATAAGTTTGTGCCTGGATTGCACTCCAGGGTGGAAGTGTGACCTGTTCAGAAAGAAACTATGATGTACCTGACTGCAAAAATCGACCAAGTTTCCGTTAAGTGTGAACACAGACATCCCCAAAACTCACAACACAATAGTTTATTCCATCTTTTCCAGGCCAGCTCTCCAGATTCCCCACGGGAAAAGCCGGCCAGGAGCCGGAGCCTCGGGGCTCTGCCGCCACCTCGTGACGCCGCTCGGAGCCGGCCGGGAGCGGCGCTGGGATGGCTCCGCCGCCGGGAACACCGTGATACGACTGAAACAGCCCTGAAAACTGGAAATTTGCTTTCTCCCCAGCTCTCACTGAGAATGGCCTTTCATTTGCTGTGCTGCTGCCCCGCGAGTTGCACGTCTGCGGTCGCAGCCCAGGCTCGGCGATGCCCTTCAGCCCGCACTGATTCAGGGCGGCGGCTGGGGCTGGTACCAGGCAGCCGAGTCCCGCTGCGAACGACTCCAGTGAAGAGAAAGAGAAAAGGGTTTAACTGGTGCTCCTCCGTCTCGTCACAGCACCTGGACACCCCCCGCTCCCCTTGCTCCTTGGCAGCGTGCAGATGAGGGACCATCCCTCCGTACCTTCTTTGAACCTGTTGTAACAGCCACGAGGATAACTAGGGTTGAGAGCCAGCTGTTGCTGGGCTTATATGACAAATGAGAGATTCAGATGTAAGATTGATAGTAATTAGATTGCCACCTGCTATCACTTTAATCCGTATCCCGGATTTTTAATTGTTAAGGGGAGGGGCGGGGGGGCAGTTGGCACATGAATACACGAGGACTATCTTGTAAGGCACAAAGCATTAGGATTGTATCTCAGGCATCACAATTAGGGTTGCCCGTTTTTTGGTTCAGCCTCCACTGTGAATTTTGGTCTAATTTTTCAACATTTTCTTACTGAGTTTTCTAGGACTTAGCCATTCTGTCCTTCCATCCATTTGTTTGTTTGTTTGTTTGTAGCAAATGCAATCAATTTCATTTTAGGCTTGGACAGCACTTTCCAGTTTGGCTTCCTGACAACCTTCTGCATCAAGTGGCCTTCATTCATTGGCATTGTGTCTGATTTTCATCAGGTTCCTCTCTGAAGCCTATTCCTCCTGGCTGTTACCCAGGTGAGCGGTCCTACTGCAGTCAGTGATAATAGCTGTCCATAATTAGCACTTAAACAGATTTGTAGGGTTGGGGCTTACTTCTTCCCCGCTGCTTTGGATAGCATCAATCTACTTTCAAGTCACGCTTCATCAGAAAAAGAGAACACCAAGAATTTTGAAGGGTTTGCTATCAGGTTCCACAAAGGGATATACTTGGGAGGAACATGTTGGTTTTGTTGGAGAGACATACAAAACAGACTATGATTTGCATAAGGAGCTGAGAGAGAACTGAATGCGGGGTCAAGGGAAGGGGTTTCATTGACTTCAAAGACTGTTGGATTAGATTCATGCAGACCATCTGCAACTTCCTTTGATGCACCAGCAAACTGGAGATAACAAGCCTCTCTTCTCTGCATGCCCTGTGTAGGGCATTATGTGAAGAAGGACTTTCAGCCTGGCAATGGCACAAGCCACTCTTAGAAGAGAAAGTAGATCCATATCATATGTTTGGGGGAAGCTGTTTTTTCGAGGTGATTGAATATTACAGCAGGTTTGAAAGCAAACATGCCCTGGAGGTCACTGCAGAGCAGTAATTTGAGCCACAATGTGTTTCGAGGGAAAATTGTCAAAACACTTTGGAATATTAGATTTATTTGAGGTGACACTCAGTAGTCATTGTCCATCTCTCTCCAAAACCATGTGCCATACCTCCATAGAGCAGGATCCCAAAACTCTACCCTGTTACCTTTCTCAGGCAGAATGTCACCTCCTTCATGCTACACCCTCCACCTCATATTCCCACCTATTCCCTCGACCACACCTCACCCCGTGAGGTCTTCCTGCTGTGGAGCAGCCCAGTCTCATCATCCTCTCTGTGTCACATCTCCACAGCATGCACAGGCTGCCCCCCTCTCCCTGCCATGGTTCCATCAAAGAGCTTTATTTGCCTTTCTCCACCCAGAAGAGTGGTTCTGATGGCAGATAGGGATAGGTCCTTGCAGTGGTTGCCACAGGCTGGGAAGTCATCCCAAGCACAGCTGTACACCTCTGATCAGCTGTAGTTATCTGTGGAGAGGTGCTTAAGGGACTTTGTTAAATACTGTGGTATGGGTGGAGCGGAGGGGTTTTATTGCCTCTTTGGAGAAGTTCATCTGCTTCCTCCAACGTTTATCCAATTGGCAATTTCTGGCTATTCGTGAGGCAGGTGTAGGGCAAGAAGGTGAAATTTTGCAGAAAAGATAAATTGGCACAGAGGTAATAGAAATAAAAATAGCAACAGGATCAAAATAATAAGCCATCGTAAGTATTTCTACAGCCCTTTTCATCTGTGCATGTCAAACAATTTTCAAGAGCTAAAAGAATCAAGCCTCTCAGCAGTGCTCATACACCAGAAATATGCAGTTTCTTTCACCTATTGCTTAACTGCTGTCATCCCTGAATTAGGAGAGAGAAGCTGTTCATTGCTCAAGGCAACCATGCCTCGTGATTTAGGGTACAAGAGGCTAACTCAAACTGTAAGACAAGGCAGCATTTAGAGAGTTGGCCAGGCCACTGCCTTACAAAAAAAGCCATGGATCTTTAACACCAAGTGGTCAGGCCCTCAGTTTGACGTCTCAGCTGATAAAACAGGAAAGGTGAAAGCAGGGGCAGAACCAATCTTTTAACAGCTGGCTATAGGAGAAGACAAATTTGTAAACTGAAAGAGGGACAATGGAAAAACATTTACCCCCCGCTTTTAATAGAGATTCATTCATAAAACTTAAGTGAAGGCTACAAGGTCATAGAAAGTTACATGTGATCCAGTTTTGGAAAATGCCCCTCTTACAGACTAAGCCCAGAGGCAGAGGCTATTTTAGCTATTGCCAAGGAGAAGTGTCATGGAGGCCCCTTTTTTCCTTCTCTGGGGGCCTAAGGAAACTCCAGCTAGACATATTGTACATGACAAGGTTTAACGATCTTTGTTCATAATGGATCCTAGCGTGAACCCAAGTGCATTCAGGAGAGGCCCAGGACTAAGAGGTAAAATGTAAAGCCTGAAATAGGGAGGGAACATTTTCTGGATTGGGATAGGGTCATTCCTGGGGCAGTGAACGTATGCGGGTTCATTTTGCACCTGGTATTCTGATTAACAGTGAGGTCAATCTCCTGAACTTCCCAAGCATGAACACCTGCTTCTAGCACTGCTCGTATCCTAGCTCTTCACAAGGCTTTCTCCTTCAGTAATCCCAGGAAATGCATAGGCATCCCATGTCTCTGTCAGAACTATCCCCAAGAGACTTTCACATCAGGGAGGATTTGATCTCAGCTCTCCCATTTCTGAGAGCTCACAGACATTTCTTCAGCTGACATCCACCAGCTGTGTCATCATCTTTCAGTGCTGACTCCTCTGAAAAGGGAAACACAAATTCTTGTTGTCCCTGACTCCAGCACCTTCCTCTGTGTTGCCTTTGACTCTTCCTTAGAAGTTGGGCAACAGTTGCTGTTCTTTCCTGTTCCTTTTCCTGCTATTACAAGATGTCTGGATCTATCTTTTGATATTCCACAAATGACATCTGATGATGTCCTGGTTGTGGTCCACATTTCTACATCTCATGCATCAGTAGTATAACAGGGCAGCACAGCCTTTGTTTCCGGAATGAAGCAGGCTGTGCAAGAATCCCTTATGACATTTTTACCATCTTTTTCCTGATTTCTGTGGTAACTCCTCTGCCCTTGATGAATTTTTCTGGAAGTCACCTTGTAAATGTTGTCAAACCGTATGTGCAAAGCAGGTGAGCAGAATGAGCACAGCCGAGGTTTGCTTTGGCAGGGGATCCAAGCTCCGGGAGCCTGCAGGGATCGGAGCCCCGCAGCCTTGCAGGGGATCCGAGCCCCGGAGCCTGCAGGGATCCAAGCCCCGGAGCCTGCAGAGGATCCAAGCTCCGAGAGCCTGCAGGCATCGGAGCCCCGGAGCCTGCAGAGGATCCAAGCCCCGGAGCCTTGCAGGGGATCGGAGCCCCGGAGCCTGCCAGCCAGATCCCCGCAGTCACCCCCGGCACAGGCAGGGAGCTGCTGACTCGGACGTGGCTGCAGGACCGTGTGCTTGCTCATCTCTCGGGCACCAAGGGGAGAGAACTGAGTGTGGAGCTAGAAGGGTTCAGGCACAAGGTATGGGTGAGTGCAGTCAAGAAAGCCAGAGCCCAGGGAGAAGGAGCGAGGAAGAATACCACAGAGCAACAGAAAAGAGTAACACCACAACAAAAGAGAAGACAGTAAAAGGGAGCGCAATAATGGGCATGCATTTCTCTTTCTTCTGCCCCGTGGCAAGCTGCCAATCTCTTCCACACAAATTCCTCAGTGCTACTAAAACCAGTCCCCATGGACACACCTGCCTTGAGACAAATTCTTTTAGTCTTGAAAAAATCTGGGCACTTCTTCAATAAAGCGCTTTGCTTTTAAACTGCTTTGCCTTTGTGAATTTTGGCAGCAGCTCACACTTGGAGAGCTTTTGAGAACCCTTTCTTTAATCAGATTTCCCTGCCCTGCCCCAGGGGACTGTGGGCGAGTCACTTCCCACAGCTGTCCCTCAGCTTCCAATTCTGTGACGTGCGGCTCGCCACTACCCCAAAGGGCTGGGGTGAGGCATCATTTGTGTGTGAAGAGCTGTGAAATAAATCCACGAGGGTGACAGGGTGCTGAGCAGTACATGACATGCTGTGAGCGTAGTGTTACCATCAGCTCATCACTCGGGTATGGCAGGAGGCGGGGCAGGCCCTGGAGTATGGTTTAAAACACTTCACTGCCCAGTGCAAAATTTCATAAAGCGAATGAAAAAGGAGGCATTGGAGTCATGTCACAGGACTTATTTCTTCTACACAGTAGGGCCAAGGTTAAAGACCAGGAAATATGAACATGCTTAGGAGTACTAGCTAAATACTCAGAAAAAAAGAAAAAAGCTGAGAGTTTTCCAGTTCCTTCTATGCAGGCTATTTCCTGAGCCACCTCATACTCGAGGTGTTTAGGGGTGTCAAAAATCCTGTATTTGCACTGACAATAGTCTTCCTTCTTTTCCTGTTCTGACCAAAATCAGACTAGGCTGTCCACAAGCATAAAAAAGAGTCAAAATTATTTGCAGCATGGTGCAGTAGAAAAGAACATGACTACAATTCTGTGGATACATGGCTAAAATAACGGGCATTATGATTTCTGCCCACTTCTGCCCATTCTGATTTTCTTCTAAGTGAAGTTTCTAGTAATATATAAGTAACCTGCTCCTTCTTTCCTATTTTCTCTCTTTTTTATTCTATAATTTCTGACCAAGTCCTTATCACATTTGTTCTGAGAAAGAGGTCAAGTATTTCTCTTTATGAGCCAAGTTGCCTGTGTTGGCTTAGATTTGGTTTTAATACCACAGCTGGAAAACATATGCTAAGTTTACTTCCTCTTTTTTGGCAATTTACACCCTCTCCCCCCTAAACAATCCATTACCAAGACAAGTTTTGAAAAAGTAGGGTCTGAAGATATGGATGCTGTCATGAGCCATGCAGAGTCTAATTCTGGCTTGGCTGCAAATTTAATTTGAAATCTTGAGCAAGTCAATAAATTTTTCTCATCAAATCTTCCCTCACCAAAAGAGGGAATAGTTACTTTCCTTGTAGAGATGCTGTAAAGACTAAGAAAGTCATTAAACAGTATATTTAAGATGTAAAAAATCTCATAGGAATTATGTAGAAACCTCACTTAGGACTTATAAAAAGGCTATTTAAAACCACAGTGGGATAAAAAGTATCAACACTGAAACTAATTAATGAAATAACCATGGTAAAAACTCCTCAGATGTGAAGAATGGATCATAAATCTGCAGTTGCCTGGCAGAGTATATTCCACTCAGAAAAGCACCTGCTCTTTGTTCACTATGGTGGAACAACGTAATTGCAGATACATTAGGAGATTCTTGTAGCCTATGATACCCCTTGATAATGCATTCCATTATTATTGGTCTTTATTTTTCATGATCTTATAACACTTTGGGCTGTCCTGGTGTGGTTGGCACCACAGACACAGAAGATAATGAAGTGCACTGCCCCAAAGAGCCTTCATCAGAGATCCCAAGTGTCCAACAGTTTACACCGCACTGAAAGGTGATGTACCATTGCTCTGATTTTACACACGTGGTCAAATTTCCCCCTTTTCCCCCGTTTCACATGGAGCAGAACAAGGCTGCTTATCTCAGTGTCTGATTCCCCCCTCAGTGGGGGCCTTGCTGTGTTTGCTTGTGGACATACCAGTGTAGTGCAGGTCAGGTGCTGCTCTTGGAGCTATGGATCTGTTCATTGATTATTATCAGTAACACTGCACAAGCTGAACTGGGGCCTTCCAGGACTCTTTCCTCAGGTCATCCGGCTCCATGAGCGAGGAGGCACCAGCTGCTGCTAACCCCAAACATCTGGTTGCATACAATGATCTTTGTAGGTGTGAAATAACTGTGCTCTCTGCTCTGGCAAGCTCCCTCTGTGAGTAGTAGGTACTAACTTGCCAGTTTACTAAGAACTGATCTCCACCAACCATGTCCACCCATCCAAGGTACTAAACTGAGTGTGGTTTGCACGTAGGTCTCTGTGGATACTTGTTTTGTCAGCTTCATGGTCTGTTTTGTTTGTATGGCACTTTCATTCGTAAAAGGTGTCAGTGAGACCCAGAATCTCTGGGAACAGGAAAAAAACAGGTATTTTACCAGTTCTGTTCTACTTTAGGCCACTTGCAGAAGTGAGGAGCATTTCCATCGGTATCCCAGCCAAATGTCACTCTTCTAAGGCAGGCGCTGGCTTCTTTCACCAGCACTTGGTGAATATAGGAGTCCTCGTGGGAAAACCTTCCCTCTTTCTGAGAGAACCCTCTTCTGTTAAGAAACATGAGGAGAGGAGAGAAGGCTGCCTGACTAAAGAATGCCTTTAAAGGTCAAATAACCTTTAAACCTTAAGACAAACAAACATACAAACAGTGGATGAAAGTATATCAGGATAAGGGGGCACATGAATTCAGACGGTGCAAAGACTGCAATTTCTGTACAACCTGTGAAGACCCTTGAGAGCAGAGACCTGAGCAGGCTGGGCATGCACAGCCTGGCCAGAGCAGACAGAAAATACAGTGAGTGATGCAAAGGTAACCCTGAGAGGCAGAGCATGATGCAGCACAGGCACAGCAAGCAGCGTGTCAGTGCTGTTAACAGACACCTCTGATGGCAATGGGGCTGTCACCAGCTGAGACACTACATAAAATCAGTAGCACCAAGTGTTGGCTTCACTCACGCTGCTTCACACCTCTGGTGGGCTTTGTGCCATTCTGGTTTAAGTTGGCTGTAGTGATCATTGCTTCTGTGATGTTTTTGGATTTGTAGAGTTATGACATCAGGGAACTGTACAGTTCCCCTGCAAAAAGCAGAGGAGAATGAAAACCCACAGAGCTCCAAGATGGAAGGAGCAGAAATAAATTCAGTGCAGTAGAGGTCCATTTTCTGAAGACATTAAACAGCTTTAGGACTACACTAGTAAATGAACACACCCTTTTTATCACTGAGGCAACCGAAGTGGGGAGAGTGGAAACAGGCTGTTATAGGTAAAGCCAAATGAGATGTTGCCTAGTAACTCTCAGCAGGGAAGCATTTAAACCCAGCCAGTTTAGTGAAGCTGATGTTCTGAGTCAGAGATTATTTTCTCTGGAAAAAATTCTAAAGGAAGGAAAGCTCAGTTTAACAGACATAGGATTTATTTTGCTGTTAGGGCAAACTGTAATGACAATGCTTGGGAGAATGCAGAAGTATTCACAAACTTGTACAAGGAAGAACAGGCAAGGCATCAAAAGCAACACTTTACCAAGCCTGGTTTTTTATGCTGATTTATTTCCCCCAAATACAGTAAATTCCTTATTCGTTTTTATTTTTTGATTCTGAAATACACAAGTGATAACAGAAGTCTGAAAATATTACACATATCATTACATTATTATCATATAATTGCTGTAAGAGAAGTTTCTGGAGCAAACCCTATTTCAACTCTGCTATTGGATACAGAATGAAAATAATTGATGTAAAAGAAGAAAGACTTCATGTCTCCACTGGTACCATTCCCTGAAATAGTTTTAATTAGGTCCTCCTTCAGGACTTTGCTTTTATGGGTTCACAGAAAAGTCACTTGGCTCAGCTAAGGGTCTCTCACATCAGGGGGAAAAAACCCCTCAGACTTTATTTGAAGATTCATTTTATTTTTGTTTCCCTTTAGAAGGGTATGATGATTTTACAGAAGTATAAGTTTACCATGATCAGCCATGTATATCGTGTTCCTGAGTGCTACAACTACTGCTCAGAATAGGCAGTCAGGTTCAGGAGAGCACCTCATTTCAGCAGCCTCAATACAGTTAATGATGATAGCTGCCAATGTGAACTATTGCACAGATTGTTTTTTAATTAAAAAATAAGCAGATCAACACACAACACTAACCATGAAAAGACAGACTGCCAAAGAGTTATAACAAAAATATGTATTTTGTCAACAACGATAACAGCTGGAAAACAAAGCTACTAGAGCATAAATACTAAAATTTGAGTTATATATTAAAAGCATGAGAGTTTTTCATAAGCATGCTGTATGAGCAGAGAAAGAAATGTTCTGCAAGCCAGAGAGAGCCACTTCTCACTGACCAGAGCCTGGTTTGAAGTTTAATGAAACACTGTTGATGCAGAACCTCTGCCCGGAAGGTGCGGGTCCATCATCAAACACATGGCCTAGATGGGCGTCACACTGCAACAGAAATTATTGCCATTTTATTATTGTATTGCTACAAAATGACAGAATCATTTAGGTCGGGAAAGACCTCTCATTCACAGAGGCCATCTTTGACTGATCACCCCCATAGCACTAATTGCCATGTCCAGTGGTTTCTTGAACACCTCCAGGGATGGTGACACCACCACCTCCCTTGGCAGTCCATTCCAATGCTTAACAACCCTTTTCATGAAGAAATTCCCACTGACGTCCATCCTGAACCTCCCTGGTACAGCCTGAGGCCATGCCCTCTTGTCCTGTCTCCAGCTGCCTGGGAGAAGAGCCCAACCCCCACCTGGCTGCACCCTCCTTTCAGGCAGTTGTAGAGAGTGATAAGGTCACCCCTGAGCCTCCTCTTCTCCAGGCTAAACTCCCCAAGCTGGTCCTCATTGGACTCGTGCTCCAGATCCTTCACCAGCTCCATTGCCCTTCTCTGGACTCTCTCCAGCACCTCAATGTCCTTTTGGAATTGAGGGGCCCAGAACCCAGGATTTGAGGTGTGGCCTCAGAAGTCCTAAGAACAGGGTTATGGTCACTGCCCTGGTCCTGCTGGCCACTCTGTTGCTGATCCAGGCCAGGATGCCATTGGCCTCTTGGCCACCTGGGCACTCTCTGGCTCATGTTCAGCTGCTGTTCACCAGCACCCCCAGGACCTTTTCCTCCAGGCATCTTTTGTGTCACTCTGCCCCAGCCTGCAGCTGCAGGGGTTGTTGTGACCCAAGGGCAGGACCAGGCCCAGGCACTTGGCCTTGTTGAAGCTCAGAGCTCTGGCCTCTCCCCATCAATGCAGCCTGTCCAGATGCCCCTGCAGAGCCTTCAGCAGCTCAACACTCCCACCCAGCTTGGTGTGTCTGCAGACTGACTGAGGGTGCCCTGGATCCCCTCATGTGGATCATTGATAAAGATATTAAACAGAACTGGTGCCAGCACTGAGCCCTGGGGAACACCACTGGTGAGCAGAAACCATTGTCATTGCATTATTATCATTGGAATTATGGACTAACATTGTGCTGGTACCCACTGTGCCATCCTGAATTAAGCAACTTCCATGATTAAATCACTGTTGAGCTGTGTGAGTGGGAGAGTCCTGGGGAGTGACAAGGAATCACATCTTGTCAGTGGGCAAGTATCTGCCCCCAAACAAGCAGATCCCAGAAGAGAAAGTCAAAAGGTATTATTGCCAGAAAGTATAGGAAATAAATGAGAGGATCTAAACATCTCAATATATAATGAAAATTTCAAGTTAATAAGTCACTGTAGGTCATTCTCACAGATTGACTGAGGATTCCCTCACAAATTACTGAGGTGAAAAAATTAGACAGTATAGCTATCAGTGACATTATTAAATTGGAATGTCTTCAGCTGGGGTTCTTGAAGATGCTTGCTGCATATGGCTGCAAATGTAAACTCCTCCAAGAGATAATGGACTGCAGCAAATTCTCATTACATTTGCAGATGTACCTAAGCCTGCTGCAAGCACACTGAAGGACAGCATTAACAATCTCAACAGTTTACAAAAACAGACACACATGGACATAAAAAACTCCAAATCCAAGATGCAATTCATTAAATTCAATTGCATACTTTTATACCTTAACAGAAGTAAAAAAAAACAGATTCAGGGTGGGAAGAAATGGTTAAGAGTGGCAGTTCTTTAGAAAAAGAACCTGGGTATTGCAGCAGGTTCCAAAATAAATATGTGTCTGTGTAATATGGTCTGTGGAAAGGTAAAGGTGTAAGGACATGAACACCATTTCTAACACAACTGAACAGCCTCTAACCCCTGCTGCAGGCTGGGCCCAGCTGCAGTGCTGTGTCCAACCTTGCACTTTACTACAAGAAGGAAAAGGGTCAATTGGGAAGAATGCAAAACAGAGCAAGAGGATGGTGAGCACACTAAAAAGCACTGCATAAAAAGGAACAGTTGAAGGAACTGGACCTTTCTAGTCTAGAAAAGAGATGACTGAGGGAGTCAAAATAGCCAGAAAAAAATAGACGGGTAGCTCCTGTGAAACAAGAGAATCCACAGAAAATATCTGTGGAGATGCAGAGCACAGCTACCACCCTGCAGGGCAAATAGTAATGGCTGCAAATGGTTTAAGTGCTGGTGTCTCACTCTGAGTATTTTAAGAACATCTACAGGAGATATTTAGCAAGGCTGAATGAGGAAGAACTGTCCCTGTGATGGGCCAAGTGCATGGACCCTATCTCAGAGTCTCTTCTACCATCTCTTGTCACATCTTGAGTAAATTTTGTGTGTAAGCTCCAGCCTTTGGCTATACATACACAATTGCTCTCCCCAGTCACATACTTTTCTTCACCTCAGGCTGAGAAAGAATGGCTCCAGTGATACTGTAATTCTCACTGCTGTATTTAGGTAGATTCATTCATGGGCACAAAGAAAACTTAGCAGATAAGTTTTGTGTCTTTGTGTATCATCTCCAAAATAAACATACCTGTTTGCAGACGACTTCAGTTCTACTTGACCCCAGTGAGTTATCTGGTCGTCTCACAATATTGGTATTACTTTCATCTCTGCCACAAGTACCATAAGCCTCAGAAAAAGATGGCCATCCAGTCCCAGAATTGTACTTCTTCTCTGAGCTATAGTGGAAACCAGATCTTCTTGTTAGTTAATAACAGAGATGTTACAAAAGAGTCTGTTGCTACCAAGAACATTGGCTTCTTCCCTCATTCCTGTGTTGTACCAATACTAATATTTGGCACAGTAGAAGTTTTCTCATTGGCATCAAACTGTGCTGGAAACTCTTTTCCAAAGGGAATTCTCAATCAGCTCACAAAAGGAGATTTTGCCTCACTGTTTCTATTTCAATGTCAGGTTGGTATTTTATAAAGCTTAGAAGAGGTTTTTTTTCTGACAACTATGCTATACTAACATTATGCTATAGTGTTTAGCTGAATTACACCTAGAGAGCTGCAGTTTGAAGCCTGGCTCAATCCAGCAATCTCAGAGAAGAGAGTTTACAAGAGGAAATGAAGAACAGACAAAGGCTGGGCTGGCCCACCAGACCAGGCTCGTGCCTGATGATGATGGAGGCTTTATCTTGCAGTCAGCCATCAAGCTGGTTTGGAAAATCAAACAGAGCCTTGCTCAAACCATCAATCAACCAATGACAAATCCTCACAGCACAAAGATCTACTTTTCCCAAGGGATAATCACAGCCATAAGAAACAGTACAACAGACTGTCAGCTTGTGGGCGCCTCCTGTTAACATCCAGGGTGACCAACACTGCTTAGCTGCACATGAAAACCTAGAGTGTGTTGGCAAATACGATCAAAAGATATTTTAGGGATTTGGTACAGACATGAGACAATCCCTCTTGTTTAAAATTGTGCAAGCTTTGACAGCAATAAGAACCTTCTCTTATCAAAGAGGGACCTAGCGTGAGTTAGAATAAGAAATTAAGATAGGCTCACATACTTCTCAGATAAGTGGTCTGGAGACTCACCACAACCATTTCCTCACGATTTCTCAAGGCTTTTTCCCAGTTTCGCAAACACAATGCTCTTACTGGCATCTAGTGGTGGATGGAGACATCAGCACCACCAGCAGCTCTCGATCAAGGGGATTGAAGCGTTACTTACGACAGAATTTAAAACAAAGTATGTAATATATATCATGTATATTTTGGTGGGTTGTTCACGCGGTGAAGAAAAGTCTGAAAATCTTAATTGCAGTGCCTTTTAGAAAGATAAGGCAAACAAACTGGACAAAAAGTTTAAAAAATCCAACCCAAAGAACAGTGCATGAGTCAGCATTTTTATAATCATCTGTACAGGGCTGTCACTGAGTAATGCAGCTGTGGAAACAAAGAGGATTTGCTAGCACAGAATGACCAAAGGCTAGCTTTTGTGTGGGCTGTTGCTTAGTCATTTACATCAACACACAGATAGCCACGAGAAATGTTCTCCTTCCCCTCCTCTCCATAAAACTGGAGAGAAATAGGACACAGCACAGGAGCAGCCTGCTCTGAAGCAAATGCAGTTTGCAGACTCTGTGTTTGTACATCGAGGTCCTTAGGGCTCCAGGCCTGTTTCTTTCCAGCTAAAGAAGGTTCCCTGCTTTACCTGCCACAAAACCACATGAACACTGTCCCTACCAGCCACAGAGTCCCCAAGAATGACCTGGGGGACACGTATTCATACATGACTTCTGAGCTCCCCTGACATACATCTGTTCTGTTTCTTTTTTATCAAAACTCTTTCATTTTTGACACAGGAATCCTTATGTTTATTCACACATAGATACAAAGACCCTCTCTGAAAACCCACAGAGTCAAGGAAGGTCTTTAACACTGCGTGGGTTTTGCATCTGACTCTGACTGACTCTGTCCCTTACATGCCACTCACAATACTTAAGTTTATTGCAGATGTTTTCCACTGCTAAAGGAACAATCTTCTGAGCTGTTAAACTAGCTCTCAACAGAAATGGTCTCTGCTCTGTGTGGTTTTATTAACAGTAATGTCACTTAGATTGCCTAATAGAAACATTTTAGTACCCAAAAATATTGCTGTTCAAGATCATATTTGTCCTTTGAAGTATTTCACCACTTAATTTATGGATAAATGGACTTTCCCTAAACATATGCATTAGATTAGACCTCAACACACCATTCCTCCAGCACATGTCATTTACTTTGATCCCTGTTTCAGTCATCCTGGATGGAATCCAGATAATTCTAAAAAGTGCTTTTTGCTGTATGAATCTCAGCTGTAGGTTTATGGTTTGATGAAGGTTTGAGATTTCATTAAAGCACCACAATTTGCTATCTATAAAGGTTAGGGGTTTGTTCCATGTATTTCCAACTCTTTCAAATGTGTATTTGGTAGCAGAAGGTACTAAATTCTGATTTAAATGTATACATACATGTTTCAAAGAAAGGAAAAATACTTCATGTTTACCTGTAGCTAATGACCTAATGCATTTGAAAAAAACAAAAAAACCCAAGAACATTTTTAATGGACTAGGAAATAAATATGATGAATGAATCTCTTATCCAATACCATTTCTCCCCCTCACTGCTTGTGTTCTCCACAGCATAATATCTCCATGGAAAATATATTTTCAGGTGATTTTTCACATTTAATAGTTTCCTTTTTTCTTACAAACCATTTTTTCCCTGAAAGTTTGCCTTTTTTTGTCTGTGAGGCTTAGCATTATCTTCTGCTGCAAAGAAAAGTGCTTATATTCTCTGAGAGCTGGATAGTGCAAAGGGCAGCCTGACTGTTTGGTTATATAGTTGTTTTGTTATTAGTTTAACAACAGAAGCAATTCCCTCCAGTGTTTGTCTCTCTTCATGTTGGCCTGTCAATATCAATTGTCTAATATAAAAGACACTGAAATTGAAGGAAAATCTGAAGGAATGGAAGGAAAGCTTAGTACTTCACAATTTCTCTAATTTATCTGAATTTTCCAGAGGTGTTTTCAGGTTTTATATTTCTCTTCAGAATATTTTGTAATGCTGAGCTAACATCAGAAATGAATTTATGTAGAACTACTCATTAGCAAACCTCTATGGAAAATGATACATTTAAGCAAATGCATGTTTGCATAACAATAGTTTTCTGCATTTGGCCAAAGAAAAACTAATTGTACACAATCATAATTTAATTGCTTAGTTTAGGTTTATGTTCAATACACCCATTATATTTTCCCCTCCTTTCTTACTATCCAGATCTCTTGATCCTTAGCATCCCATTTGAAGTTCTGATCTGTGATTTATCCTTTAAATCAGCCACATTTCATTCAATTCTCAGTTGGGAATAAATAAGGGCTACTTTCTAGACTAAAAATATGAGGAACTGTCTTTCCTCGTTCAGGTACAGAGAACAGAACACCCTCTGCACATCCTACTCCAAGGCACTCTATTTCCTTTTACTTAGACGTTAATGAAGTTGCAAAATATATAGTATTGTAAAGAGCACAGAGGTTAACTGCGCAATCATTTGCAGCCAGGCTTTAAAAAGTAGATGTAACCAGAAAGGCAAGAATAGTGGAATTTAATTTAGGGAACAAGGGGGGGTGGGAGCGAAGAGAAGGTCTCAGCTGCAGTGTGAGGGACCCAGCAATGAGAACGTCACAACAGTAGACAAAGGCAGACCAAGGTCTCTCCAGCCCCACAGCACGAGTGGCAGAAGATGAGTATGGAGGAGCACAAGAACAGAGCAAACACACAGTGATACTCATGCATAAATACATGTATTCTGCAGCAGCTTGTGGCTTAAGGACCTCTTAAACAGAGAATTATTATCAACTAAAAAGAAATGTGTCAGGAGAAACAGGCAGACTACGGCACGACAGCTGTGTGCTGGCCACAGGCAATCCCCGTCCGCTCAAAGAAAAGGCATACCATGGATCTGTGTCACCACAGGCACCCTGGAAGATTTACACACAGCACTTGGGCATCAAGGGATTGTTCTTCTGGCCAACACTTTCCATGCCATTCATGAAAAGACACTGCCCTTCCTGCCACAATCAGTACATGGTAAAGACGCTGTGAAATCCATGTTACCTGAAGAGGGGGGCATTGCAGCACACGCAGCAGTATATTCCTGATTCTGTGTTATTCAGATAGATCCCACTGAATGGCTTTTAAAATAGGAAGGAAAAAAGAGAAGTTAATAATGTAGGTCTTTAAAAGCTCACCATCTGGAAGAAGCATGTAGGAATCAGATTCAAAACAGGAGAAAAACCATAAAAAGAAGGCTTTGCAGGGGGCCTTTGAAGAACAAACATTAGCAGCCCAAAGAAATGAAGGGGAGGATGCCTTTGGGTTAGTAGTGAAGATTACCCCCTACCCCCCCAAACTTTGAGACCAGTCAGATGCATAAATCATCCAGGTACCAAGGATGGAGTCGTGACCTCCAAGAAACTGGTGAAATGTGCAGGATCCCAAAGGCCAGGGCTCTGCTATGGATTGCCACAACTTTAAAGTGGCTTTACAAAGGGACTCTCCTCCTTCCTGCATGGTCTGGTACTGGGATCCTTATTTTACAGATATGGATTTGGGCACAGGTCACATGGTATGTGCTCCGCGTGTGCAGAAGTCCTGTCTCTGGGCTAGGGACAACCAGCACTCCACCCACAATGCTACATGGCTTCCTTCACAGAAGGAGGAAATGTGGGGACATGTGGGTGGGTGATCTGGCACCGGAGGGAGAACCCATCTCCTGAAGGGAGCACTATGCTTAAGATTTCCATGGCTAATCTACATATGGTCATAAAAAGGAGACTACAGGATAAAAATATCTGAGGATCTCCCTGTCCTCCAGACGGGCCTCTACTCCCACCACACAAACAGTTGATCTGGCAGCAAAGTATCCCAGAAAAAAAACCCCAATAAAATATGAAAAGAATGCAGAATGTTTTTCATCTGCAAAACAGTCTGGGTCAGAACAAAATCCACCCTGTTCCGTATGCTGAGTCTAACTTTCATCCACAGGAAGGCAGGGGAAATCCTGTGAAGAAACTGAGTGGTGACAGCTCCCCAGGGCAGGTTTTTCTGTGCCCAGCAGGCAGAGGAGATGGCTCACCCTTGGACAGCATTAGCACTTTTGCTCACCGGTTCAGTTCCTTTTTCTCGTGTTACATAGAATTGCTCCGGAGTCAATTTTTTTTTCCAGTCTGTAGCAGCAGCTGCTTCAGCTTGTTTAGTGAGGGGGTCTGTGTCTTCAATTAGATATAGAAAGATAATTTAGTAAGATAGCTTAGATTCCATTGATGCTTTCCATCATCATCTCAGTTCTCCGAAAGTTTCTATGGGTACAGACAAAGCACAGAGGGCAGTTCAGGGGCATGAGCAGGGGCATGTGCAGGACTTTGCATCTGCTTTCCATTTGGTGTGCTACATCCAGAAAGCAGCTCCAGCAAACCATTTGGGAAGGCTTTTAAAGGAAATGGGCACCTATGACCCCAGGTACCACCCACTCTCCCAGCACAGCCCTGTGCCCTGGCTCAGGATAACTGCTGCTCTGCCAGTGCTCCTCCTTCATCCCTGGATATCACTAAAGGTTTGGCAAACCTCTTGGAAACCCTCAGAAACTAGAAGTAATGTTCATCTGTGAGCTGTGGAACACTGGCAACTTCCACAGGCCCCAGTGAAAAGTGGTGTTAAGCAGGAAGACTGGAAGAAAGCAACACCTACAGCCCAAGAGAAATTGGGCCACAGTTGAGTGAGGGACACACAAGAGCAGAGCAGAAGCCGCTCATCATGGTGCAAACCTCCAGCAACATATCCTGTGAGTCTGTACACACCAAGAACACTTATGGTGGTATGGCATTGGCAAAGAATTAATAGACTGGCTGAAAAACAGTGAGTAAAATAGTTTAATACCTTCCGAATCAAAAAGTCTGAGGTGGGGAACTACCTCCCAGCCTATCTCCCATCAGCACGGGATCCTTGAAAAACAATCAGCTCCTGAGGAATGAACGCTTGTCTAAATTAATCTCTTGCAAGGTAGAGGTGAGACTGGGGTGGGGGAGAGGGCAGGAGGAAATGAATTTGAAAATGATAGTTTAGCCAAAAATCCTAGAGCTTAGCCTGCCAGTTCAAGACAAAAACCTACAGCACGCTAACGCAGCCCTTCCTCAGTGGCCAGAAGACGGCGAGCACGGGATCCCTTCCCCCTCCCCATGCGGCAGGCGGGGTACCTGTGCCTCTGTGCGCAGCGCGGGCGCAGCGGGCGCTCGGCAGCGGGGAGCGGAGCAGGAGGAGCAGGCGGCGGCTCCCGAGCATCCTCCCGAGCGGAC
>VXBC01007165.1:25608-49453 GCA_013399945.1 Ploceus nigricollis
GTGTGTAATCCCTGCGTTCCACCTAAAGAATCAGACCTCATAAAAGCAATGAGTAAAGCACCCGTTTAAATGCCGATGCAGCATTTGCAGGTAAAGGTTTCAATCGCTTCTTACCGAGACCAGCTTAAAAATGAGCACTCGCTGCAGCCGTAAACATAACAAAATCCTGTTGAGACATTTGCTTGCAGTTATTCTAGGTCGTTTTTAAGGAGAACAGGTCTGGTACTTGAATGCAAAAGCGCTCTTGCTGTCCTGGGTGCGTGTTACAGGCATTGCTGTCAGCGCTGTTGATCGAGGAATGGCGAAGGAGCTGTGCTCTCTGAGGGTTTCTGCTTTCGTGGGGTGATTTGCAGTCACAGCTGCCTTGGCTTGGCCTATAAATATACCTGTAATAGGACACGACTGTTAGTTTGGCAGCCCGTCTTTAAAAGGTAGACCTAAACACAAGTTAATTTTCTAGGTTAAGCCTTAATGCTACTGTCTGCTTTTCTTCCAATAGTTTCATTTCTGATTTGGAATTAGTTCATAATTTCAGAAGGATGGGGAAGGAAGTGTTTTGATTACATTGGATAATAAAGCTAATAATGATGTTTAATACAAATTTACTTTCTTTTAGTCTAATTCTTCTAGCCTAATTCAAAAAGCTAAAAAATAGTCTTGTGTGATCAGTCCTGTATATACACATTTGTCTATACAAAATGTGTATTGTATATACAAATGTGTATACAAATCCCTCAGGCAGTGAATTCCATGGCAGCTGAGGACATCCAACAGAGCATCTGATCAGTACCACGGCTGTAATCACTGCCTCTGCTCGGATCCACCGAGTACTGCACCAAAGGATGGAGACCAGCAAGGCTCCTCCGTGGTGCATTCACTGTCTGCAGTGGCAGGGGGGAGTGGGGCACACAGCTGATTTATGGCTTTCTCCTGTGTAATAAGACACGGGGGAGTGAAGCCAGAGTACCTGGATGAAAACCCTGGAGATGATATGCCTGTGAGTCCGCAGGACTGTGATTCAGGATGTTAGGAGAGTAGTGCTGCTGGCAGGGAGGAGGGGGCTTTGCCACCCCACTTTGGTGCTGGCAGAAGGCAGCATCCATGCTATAGGCAGAGGGACAACGTTTTTCCATGTTCAGCCATTTTGGCAAGTGATGATCCTGTGATCTTTCCAAACACTTTCTAGCTTACCCCTATGGCATCTTATATCAGTCATTTAGCCATGGTTTAGGAGGGAGCTGGAACAGGTTAGGGAGCCTTTGGTGAGGAGAGACCCAATCTGACACTTCCCCTGTTCTGGCAAGTGGCTTAGGGCTAGAAAGTGGTAGCAGGTGATGATGTCACTCCTGGCCTCTGTCTCCAGTTCAGCTGTAGAAAAGAGGCATTTCCCTCACATTCCTAATCTTAATCTCACTCACATGGTGTTTGCTCCTGAGGAGGACAGGTAATCAATAGAGTTCTCCCTGAATTATCTGAGAAATGAAGGAGAGTGAGAGAAAGTGGTTCGTCCTGAAACTTGCATGTTTTCATGTAATTGACATCGATTTAACTGGTGCTTTTTTAAAAGATAAAATTAAATAAAAATGAACTGTCAATGTCTTTCTTGCAGGTCTCTGTTACTGGTACCATCCCAAAATGCAGCAGTTTTGAGGCAGTGGGAACTGAACCAACACAGGTCTGCTGCTGTACCATTTTCCTCAGATTCTGGAGGAGGGAAGTAGGGGTTTGGGGGGCGATGGGAGCAGAAGGAGCACAAGGCACCAGGCTCATCAGCCAAAACCTCATCATCCTCTCAGTTACCCAGTTCACTACAAGCCACTCCTTGATTAAAATGAGGGGGGTGGTGGAAGAGGCAGATCCCAATTCCTCCCAACAGCTGTGATCCACATTTGAGGTGATGCATGGCAGACCAGGAGAAAATCCTCCATTTTCCCCTGAAACAGAAGCCTGACCTGCAGTCATCCAAACCAGCATGACAGGTCTTCCTCAAGTGGAAAACAACCCCCCAGCTGGAGGTAATTCATTTTTCAGATCTTCAGTGCTGAAAAACCAAATCATTGTCCTGTCATGCCTGTAATGTTGCCTCCCATGGTTACAGCACACACCAAGCCGTGTAGCTAGGCAGACATCCGGCCTGCCTTTCTCCCCATAGACTGTTCTGGAAGCCAATTAAACTGTTACTTAATTTTCCTCCTATTTTTTTTTTCTCCCTTATGCACAAGGGGAAGCATTTTAAAATCTCCCCTAGCTACATTATGTAAATTTTCAAGTAAATTCTCCCTGAGTTGTAATTCAGCAGATTTATTGCTAAAAATGTCACCTGTCTCTAGCATGTGCACAAGCTGCATCCAGGGAAGGGTCACTCCTCCAAAGCACAGTGTCCCATTAGTCATGTGTAGATGGGGAAAAGCTGCTCAGCTCCTCCTGTAGTGTGGCTCTGCACCGAGGCAGCAGCAGCAGAAGGGAAGAGAGAAGCAGTCTCAGCCCAGACTATCCTGCTAATATTTATTCGGGCTCCAGCCATTTCCCAGCTCAGGCTCTGCCTTGACTGATGGCCGTGGGGACAAGCAGAGCATCACGTAATGCCTGCGCTGGCAGATACTGAGCACTCAGCCAGGCAGCAACAAGATGCAGAAGTGAAAAAAAGCCCTGTCAAATTCAAACCTCTGCTTACACAGCTCTTGTTAATAAAGCCCCTTGACATTACCACGTGTGGAAGAAAACACTGAAATTGTGGTGGTTTCATTTTGTATGCATTTGTGTGCAATCAGTTTTCCTCTGCTCACTTCGTCAGACCTAATGTATGTCCCCGCCTATGGGGTGGTTCCACTGAAACACGTGGGAGCTCACCATGCAACAATTTGTCTTGGACCTGTCATATGGAGGGGTGCTGTGTGCCCAGGTGCCCGGGGAGTGAAGGACAGGGGTCTGGCATAAGCCCTTCAGTGGTGGGTTGTATCTGTGGGGGGCTCTGTTTCCTCCATGGAAACCCTCAATGCTTTTGTAGGAGATACTGGAGGAACTCCACATCCTTCCTCAGCAGAGTGTTCTCTCTCCTCTAATAGACTTGATACAACTCCACAGCCAGCCTCTAGCCACTCAGGTAAGATGAAACGATGGAGCTCTTGATATATGGAGATACTGTTTCCACATGGAAATACTATCTAAAGATATGTGGTAGTGCTCTGGTGCTGAATTCCAGTGATGGAACGTGATTTTGGCAAAATTTATTGGAAGCAGAAGTGTTAAAGTACCTTGGAAAAGGGTACTGCTGGTTTCCAGAGACACACAGAGATGGAATGCAGATCTGAACCTCCCTGAAGCTGATTTATGGATTCTGCTTAGATTCATTTATGGAGCAGCCTGATGTGATTCAGGTCAAAGACATCATCAGAAATAATGAACACACAACTTCTCACTTTGTTTGCTTTATGGTTTAATATCTCTTTTTGCTAATCATAAGCTACAGGATACCTGATTATTCTAACCTTTGTTTTTGGAAAGTAATAGGTCATATTTGTGGGCTAGCTTAAGTGAGAGGCTTCTCTTGGAGACTAAGGGTGGAATTTGAACAGGACAGAATAGAATAGAATAGTTCCAGTTGGAAGAAACCTATGGATTTGGTCCACTGTGACAAATGCTTTGAGTTGGATTAGACCAAATGCCCTCCATGGGTCCTGTCCAATATAAATTATACTAGGATTCTAAATGTTTTGAGAAATTTCTTGCATAACAAGTGAAGGCATGAATTCAAAGTTAAATGGGAGTTTGCAATCACTCCTTGATAGAAAACTCAACTCTGTAATTGAGCCATTGGTTCAGCTAAAAGTAGACATGCAGTCTGGTATGGAGAATGTGTATCTTCAGGGGCAGCTATTGGGAAGCAACAGATCCAGACTTTTCCCTGCATTACCCTATGCATCCCCCATATCCTACCGTCCAGTTCCTTGAGCCATATAGACAGTAATAATACATTATACACATTTGTGTGTGATTTCTTATCCCTTTTTATCCCAAGGTAGTGGAGAACTGAGATGGTTCTTCCACACAGTACCCAAAGCCTGAACAGAAAATTGAATGAACACTTATTTGGCAGCAACTGCCATAGCAGCAACTTTCTGTAGGTTATCCTAATGGATTTATCACCCTGAACTAAGCCCTGACCATCTGTTCTATTCTCTCATTACAAACACAGAAAAAGCTAATTCATGATTGCATCATAAAAAAGTAAAATATAAATGATTTAAGAGTAGGGCATGCTTCACACTCTGATTAGGAAAATGACTCTTTTCCATAGAGTGACTTCCCTGATAACAGGGTTTGCCTTTTTCCCAGCAAATGGGAATTACTGAGGAATGAGGCTCACTAGAGCAAGTTTTATTCCCACTCATTCATCTTAGATGTATTTTTAAGTTTGGGATTCATGTAAGTGAAGCTATAAATCTTCTTTCCTTCTCTCTTAGGTGAGCCCCCCAAGATTTATTTTTGTTGGAAAAACTAGGATTCTGTTCTCAAGGCATGAGCTGGTTTTCCATTTCATGAAAATGAAGCGCCTGGTGGCAATCTGGCCCAGCACACAGTGCTCCCACTGGAACAGGAGTTGGGGTTTCTTTTCCAGGACCTATCTGAGCAACTCTGAACTGAGCAAAAACTTCTCTAGCTTCATGTGATACAAAATGTGGCCAGATCTGTGGGGACAACCTACTTACGTGGGAACCTTAGGTGAGGAGATTTTTAAAAGGCAGAGTGTACTGAGTCAGTGCTGCTGTGGTAGATGTTTTTGTCCGTAGCTGCTATGTAAGAAGAGGGTAGAAAGGACCAGAGCAGGCCTCTAGGTTTCACATGGTTTCATCTTGTTTCTACACCATACTGTCATTCGTCTACCAAGAAAAAATACTGATAGGTCAGGTATTGCTAGCCCATTTATTAGTGAATTGCTTAAATTTCTCAGCGCCAAGCAAAGATACCTCCCCACCATACCTAACATCCAGCAGTGTTTCAGTATCAAAACTGAGCATGGCCCTGACTGAAACCTGTGCTACTCTGTGCTACTGAATGTCTGTGGTCAGCAAATACACAGCAAGTGGCAACAACACACTGAATCAGTGGCAGCCCCTGGATGAGGCACTGGAACAGGTTCCTCTGAGAAGCTGTGGATGTCCCATGCCTGGAAGTGTTCAAGGTCAGGTTGGATTGTGCTTGGGACAACTTGGTCTAGTGGAAGGTGTCCCTGCCCACTGTGGGGGTTGGAATGAGATGATCTTTAGGAGCCCTCCCAACTCAAACTATTCTAGGATTCTGTCACTCCCATCCCTCCTCTATCCCATGGTAACAAATGCTACAGACATTTGTAGCATTTGTTACCCTATGTAAATAACTCCAGATTTCTGACCAGAGGTTTTGCTCTGAAGAAGGCACCCTGAGCACTGGACCAGTGTGATCCTTGGCAAATGGAACACTGCATCCTGAGCTCACCCTGCATTTCACATTGTGTTTTAGACCTGTACCACATGCCACGCAGCTCTTGGCTTGTGGAAACTGCAGTGAGCCTACTTAGACCCAACATTAAATTTGGCCCAGTGCTGCAAAGTCCAAGTCCCCGTCAGTTCCTGATACTGTCTCATCATTGGGAGTTCCTGAAGAAATTTAGTACCTGAATAGCCCAATATTTGGACTTAAAGTCCCTGACTTTTTTGCACATATTTATACCTAGTAGCCAGTCTTTAGTCACCTAGTTATCTCTTTAGTAACGCAGCTCCCATTAATAGCAGGTGAATTTCAAATTAAACCCACTTACATTAGAAGTCTGCAGGAAAAACAGTGTAATGAAAAGAAACTGGCCCTCACAGCATGTGATTCTTCTGTATGATCTACCACAGATAAACTGTGTCTAAGAGTGCCCATTTGTCAGAGAATTCTCCAACTTTGGAAATTAGATATCATTACCAACATCTGTTATATCTTGGGACACTGAGCAGACCTCTAGTCTTTCATAATATGTTCTCTAATGCCAATTAAAACTAATGACTTGACATTTTGAAAAGCCTTTTGACTCTTTAATATCTTTTTGACACCTGACCTTTAAGGAATCTTCTTCCAGACTGTGTCACTAAAAATACCTTGTTCAGAGAAGCTCATACTAAAAAGGAATTAAAAACATGCTATGGTGTGGGGGTTTTTGTTCAAATCCTTCTTATAACTAGGAAGAACTGCTGATCTGTAGAAAAAGGTGCACTGATTTTGAATGGGATAGAGTTAATTTACTTCACAGTAGCTGGTATGGGGCTGTGTTTTGGTTTTATGCTAGAGACATTGCTGATAACATGGGGATGTGTTTGTTACTGCTGAGCAGCTCTTACACAGCACTAAGGCCTTTTCTGCTCCTTACTCCACCTGCAAGTGGGCTGGGGTTGCACAAGGACCTGTGAGGGGACAGAGCCAGGACGCTGACCCCAGGTGACCAGGGGCATATTCCATAGCATATAGCATCATGCTCCATATATAAAACAGGGGGGAGAAGAAGGAAGGGGGAGGACATTCAGAGTGATGTCCTTTATGGTGTTGGTGGAAGTCCACTCCCTGTAGGTGTTTAGAAAAGACTGGACATGGTACTTGGAACCATGGTCTAACTGACTTGGTGGTGTCTGGTCGAAGGCTGGACTCAGTGATCCCAGAGGTCTGTTCCAACCCAATTGGTTCTGTGATTCTGTGATTCCGTGTGTCTTACCGAGTCACTGTTAACATGCAATGGAGCCCTGTTCTCCTGGGGATGGCTGAATACCTGCCTGGCCATGGAAAGTGGTGAATGAATTCCAAGTGTTGCTTTGCTTCCATGTGCAGCTTTTGTTTTACCTATTAAACTGAATTTTCTGATTCTCTCCCCCCACTTACAGGAGGAGGAGTGCATGAGAGGCTGTGTGGGGCTGATGGCTGATGTTAAACCACAACAGGATGTAGATGAGAAAGCACAAGAGATGAATATCAGACACAGTAAGACAGTCTAGGGATGTCTCCTGGAAATAGTAAGAGAAAGCAACAAAGAAATGGAGAACAGCAAGACTGCGAGCTGTGGGAGCAGCAGGCACTGAGGTCTCTGGTTGGGTGGTTAGCTCAACCTTTCTTGCAACAAAAGAATGAAGTGGCTTAGGAGCAGTTTCTTCTTCACAAGAACTTGGCACCATATTTTACAGCAAACTTGCACAACACTGGCACCACAAAAAGGAAAGATTTTACACACTATGGAACCTAGGGAGGGTTTTTTTACTTTTATGCAGCATGGATGAGGGAGTGAAAACCAGCAGCAAACAGCTCTTGCTGAAGAGTTTTTTTATTCTAAAATAAGCAAAGAGATCTTGTGGAGCCCAAGCATTTGGTCTGCTGGAAAACAGGGTCTGCTGTGCTCACTTGCAAGGTAGGACGAGCATGAGGGGAGCTGGTTGTGGACAGGATTTGAGTAGGTGGGTGTAGCCTGGGCAAAGAGCTGCATGAGTAACAGGATCTGCTGCCTACTCTGATACGATTGTTCTTCTCATCTTGCTGTATTTCCCCCAACATCTATCCAACTTCAAGTAAGAACTTGCTTCAATTATGCTTTCTACAAGGTTTCCATGGATAGTGTCTTAGCATATCAGTGAAACATCAATGAGCTGGAAGAACAAGCTGGTTCATTACCATGCAAATAAGCTCACTCTTCATGAAAGAAAAGCTTTTACTAGCTCATTATATCTCCAATACTCCAGTTTCTTCCATGTCCTGCAAATAACATTTTTATAGGTCAAAGACACATATGTGTGTATATATGTGTGTGTCTCTCCCCCGCTGTGTTTCGCTCATTCCTGTGCACACTCTACCTGTACGTGAATTCTAAATTCTGCCTGGGTGACAGTGGACAAGGAAGGTCAAATAAAGTTATTCCACTATTTCTGATATCTTCAGTGTCAGAGACAGTGTTTGTATAGTAGAAAAATAATAAGCTCATTAAGAGGGCTAAAGAGCTGTTAATTTATCTGCAAAGATCTGCTGTAGTAGCAGTTCTGGTGAACTGTCCCATGTCCCATATACACAGTTGTATTGCAAAGGCCACAGCCAGTGCTAGAGCAGAGTCCTTTGTTGTTTCCCTCTGTGCTATTTGGGAAGAGGTACAGCTGCCTGGGAGGAGAGGAGGTACAGTGGCACAGCTGTAGAGTTAGAAGGTTTGTGTACTGGATGTGCCAGCGGGTGGTTGTAGAGGTGTATCTGTGCTGTGTGTTTTCATCTCTGTGTAAATGTGTTATTAAATCCCTAGACACACGGAAATCCTCTCAGTTGTGAAGTGCTGAACCTACCAGAGTACTCTGGAAATGCAGCAATGTATTTGAGCCATGCTCTTTACCTTCTCTATACTGACCGTTGTTGGGCATAGTTTACTTTCTTGCATAGACTCCTGGCTTGAGCCTGTCTGTCCATTCTTATGCTTTCTTCTTCTACTTTGTTGCAATATGTTTGGGTTTTTAATTATATGGGGATTTTTTTTTTCTTTTTTTTTCAGTCTTCTGAAGGAAAATAGGTAGTTGTTGGGAGGAAGACCCTTGTACAAACCAGCAAGGGGGCTATGACTATAATTAATGTTTTAGTGCACTTTTCTATCTTAACTAAATTGACATGCTGGCCAATAAATGTCTACTGCCTCTGCAGTTTCCATTCTGACATTCTGTGTCAATAATGAGCTGGATTTACAGAGAAATGAATCATGTAGTAGAAGAGGTGCAGATCCATGCAAAGAAGCTGTAGATGAAATAATATGTCACCATTCAAAGCCCACATTTACTAATAAAAGACTTGTTTTTCCCTGAAGACAAGTTTAGTGAGAAAAGTAACAGAAAAAAGTTCCTCTTGCATCTGAAAATAAATATGTATTTTGTTCGGAGAGCTCTGGATTCTTCTCAGGACCCAGAGTTAATCAGCAACAGAGATTTCCTGGAGGAAGAGTTCATTTCAATTTCTACATGCACGGGAGTGCACGGTTTGAGGGAGTGATGTCAAGCCAACACTCTAGTTTAGCAGTGGGTAACCAGAAACTATTTGAAATGTCCCAAATCTATAAATTACACTGCAGTTGTTCCCTGCTAGCATAAAGATAAAACGAATGTAAGTAAAGTCAGTGTTCCTACTGCTCAGGATCGAGGGCAATAGAAGAGGAGCATGGAAGAGCTGGCGCTGCCAGCAGTCTGTACTGCCTTGGTGCCTGCTGGGGGAAGAAGAGTCCACTTCTGCAGCGAGGTGATTACCAGAAGCACCTCTCAGAAACAGGTCTCAGCCAAAAACTCGTCTGCAGAGCCTGGAATTACTCCCTTAGCCACAATGGTCCCAGACACACAGAACAAGCAAAAGCAGAGGTTTGCAAGCCAAAGCATTAGACTCTCTCATACCAAAACCTCTGCTGGAACTTGCAATCCCATTGATACCACCATCAGTTTGGTTTGCTGCTTTACTGACTCACATTCATCAAACAGGTAGGAATCACACCTGATCTTTCATTAACACAGTCTAGATTTGTATTTATTGATATGCAGATGTGCTATATATTAAGCATTGTGCTTTTCAATGCCAAATCAAAACTAAAATTATTTTTAATGAGTAGTGGGGGCAGCGGGGTTTGTATATGTGTGCATGTGTGGTGTGTCACTTGCAGATGCCTTGGAAGAGACCATGCAGGAAGCTGAGCAAGGCACTTCATCATTTCTGCACAGTCAATGCTAAGCTGGGCAGTTCCCATTAACAGGAGGAAAGGGTCTTCACGCCTGCTTCTCTCAGAAGCATGGACACTACAGTGAGGATGACTTGAGGGTGCCTCATTCAAATCAGGATCTTCAGTCCCCATCACTGTCCTGGGATCACCATCTACATGCCCTCTCTTTCAAGAAGCTGAGCACATCTCATTTGGTTTTCATTCTGCACAGCTGCTGGTCATGAGGCCCATTTCTGTGTCATTGCCGGGTTGTTACAGCTCTGGAAGAATGAACCTTGTCTTAGTTCTTACCTTTGCTTAAGACAGCTTTTCACCTTGCAGGACAGCACCTAATTATGAGGATCTTGTTCTAGGTAGGGTATAGTTTCTACATTTTACAGTAGATATTTACATGTCTAGGCAGTAAAATATAAGAACATTTCTGGAAGTGGGTACTGGAGACCCAGACTATTTTTTTCCCCAAAGGAAAAGCCTAATTGCTACTCCCAAATATTAAGTTGAAGAGGTTGCTCAACTTTTCTGTTTCTGTAGTCTATTAATCCTGCATTCTTTTCTGCATGGCAGCAGATCTTTAAAAAAGGCTGCAGAGTGCTTAGTGGCCAGAACAGATCCTGCAATGAGGTAGCTGCAGACTGTTTTGTTCGTGCTTAGGAAGGCATCAAGCCTGACTCCTTCTGTGTGACTGATCTGCCCAGTGAATTATTATGTAAAAGGAAATACGAGCCCTTCCCCATCTGCTCCTTAAATGAAGGTAGGCAATCAATTCCCTCGCACAGCCCAAGCCAAATGGTGTGTGCTGGGCATGTCCTGGGAATATTCACCCAGCTGAGCCCTGTAGAAATGTTTAAACATTTTGTTTTCTGATTCAGTTCTGGAATGAGTGTGAGCTGAGCTGCTCTTATCAAGGGTGGGGGGATTCTTCACCAGGCCATGGACACAATTACAGGTCCCTGATTAACATCAAACAAAAAAGTGTGGCATTTCTTGATGTACTTGACAAATAAAGAGCAGTTTTCAAAGTAACCATTCTAGACTGAAGTGTTTATTTTCTACCTAGATCTTAATTCTGACATCCAAGTGCATTACAATTTTGAAGTGACAGAACTCAGACAGTACAAAGTTCAAAACTGTGAAAGGCATAAAACATTTTTGGATCCTATATTTCTGGATCATCAAATTCTGCATTATACAATGCAGGGTATAGTATTTGGTTTTATTTGTTTAGATAATTATTTTATGTAAGGTGAGCTTATATGTCTAGAAATTTCCCAATTTTTATTTTGAAAAACTGCATTTTGACTATTTTTTTTCATATTGATTTTTATTAGAAACAACAGAAATTGCTTTCTTTTCAAGACCTCCTCAAACACAGTAAGTCATACTTTAACATTATTGTTGCAGTACAAAATAATGAAATTCCAGTGTAAGAAAACTATACAAAATGACAGCTAGCAGGAAATTAATTCTTATTTTACTTCAATTTACTGGACTTTCAAAGTTGTGGGTTTCTATACCCAATCACACCTGTCAGTGAGAGCATATGACTTTCCATCAGTCTCCTACCTGCTACATAGCAATGATAAGAAACACATCCTCACCTTTCTCTCAGTTCTGCCAGCACATCCTGCATTTTGTTTCCAGATTTCTTTTTCATTCTGATGTCTAGGGGACTGCTGAACATAAGGTTAAAAAAAAAATGAACATGAGGCCATATAAGCAGATTTACAACATAAATTTAGATAAAATGTTCCCCTAAGGGCTACCAGGAAATCGTGCTGCATGTCAGAGGAGGAAGGAGAGGGAGTGGTGGGATCATGCTCATGAGCAATAATGAATACAACAGATACAAACCTCCTCCTCAACCAAAGCAGTCAAGGCAAGTGACTGTGCTTATACAAACATTAAAAAGCTAAAAGAACACAGCCCCCAAATTTTTAAATCACATTTTTGGTAGGCAGGAAGTAAATGCCTTGTTGTAGGTATTCTGGTCTTCTGAAATTCAGTTCTGTAAAACATGGCCTGCACTGGCCTAACTGCTGTACTGTACATTCACTCAGTTTTCCACAGTAAACTCAATTGATAGTGGTGCTCTCTGAAATACTCCAGTACATTCCTGACAGTTTCACCAGGAAGTGTTTACCAGAGTGTTCTAGCCAGTATTTTATCTCTCTTAAAAGCACCGCCAGTCTTCAGCAACACCACGTTACCCAAGGCTGCAAGAAATACAAATTCCCTGTCTGAAACTGCTGGCTTCTCAGAGCCCATTTTATCTTCAAGTCAAAAATAAAGAACTTAAATAGATCACAAGCACTAACCTATCAATCATCTGTCTTTCCTGTGCCAGGACAAACAGTATATACTCTCATCCAGAGTATCCTATTATCTGTAAATATTAATTCTGCCAAGTTCTAAGAAATATAAATGGGATTTTTTCTACAGAGGATGAAAGTATACTATTATTGTAGTTCTAGTTCTCAGTTCTTGGGTTATTTCACACAAAAATTGTCCAGTTGTTTTTAGGTGTCTTGTCATTTCATCAGATGTCACATATTTTTGCTTTATGGACATGAAATTCCTATAAGTGTGCATGGGATTTGAAGAAAAATTAAAAAAAAGAAAAAGAAAATGCTGTATTGGTATTTAACCTATTTAATAAGCATTATAATGTTAGCACACACCAAATATTATTGATTACCAAATTTTAATCAGTAGTTTTGCAATTTAGTCTTAAAATACTACCAAAAAATTAACAAAATTTCTAAGCACTGAAGCTAGATATCAAAAACACATTTAATTAAACCTTTAAAACAACATGCCAGATACACTTATTTTTGATAGTTGGCTATGAACCCCCTCATGTTTCATAAATACAGCACTGCAAACATATTTAAAATATTTATTTTGGTGAAATTCATCAAGATGATACAATACGTTTGTATTGATCAGCCTTTGCACTTCCTTGTTTTAGCAAACAGCCTGGTTCAAACATTAGATCTACAATATACTCTTGAGGAGGAAGCAGAAGCCCTTTGGGAGAGTGTTCAACCAATTTAACTTCATTCCAAGCTCTGTTATACTTGCCACGAACTAAACTACAGCCAATGCCAATTCTGTCTGCTATGACCTAAAAAAGAAAGAAAAAGTAGTTAATCGCAGTTCATTCATGCAGCTTCTGTGATATACAGCAAGGCCCAGTGATGCTTGAAAAACAAAACCAACACCTGAAAGGCCTAGAGCTTTCTTGAAACAGACTTTATAAATTTCTCAAGTGTTCCAAACTTCAAACCTTTATTGTTGGTTTTATGTAGAAACTGTAGGCTGTTAAACGTTATTTCTCCCATATCTTATGCACAACATGAAAAACATTCATTTTAACTCTTTTCAAACAGTGATACATTTATCAGCCAGTCCTTCAGATCTCAAATAAAGTGCAATACCCACACTACCCAGCAACGTTTTTTGTCTACTTGGAAGACTTACTTCTGAACAACATTTTGAAGTATATTCAAACAATGAGGTGTAGGCACACTGCACACATATAGCTAGTATGAAATGTTAAGTGTAAAAATGTAACATTTTTATCAGTGTAAGTTTAGGACTGCTGCTTCACTCTGAAGCACACTCCTTGCTTTTCAGCCCTGCAAATGTGGGAAGCAATGAAATGCGAGGCAAGTGTCTGCTAGATGAAACACCTGCCTTTCCCCTGGACTGCACTATCACACACAGACCCATAATGGTTTCCAGCTACCAAACTGCTTTTTCAACACACATCTGCTGTGAAGGAATGAAATCCTGGAAGATTTTTAACTTGTTACAAATGGACAGATACCCATTGCTTAGAGTGCTGTGGCTTTAAGAGAGATGACCTGTCCCTACAAAAGTTTCTTAGGACAGTGGAGCATAAATAATTCATGCCCTCAGAATGTCATAAAATAAGTTGGAAACTTTCTCTCCCTATGGATACCACAAATTTAGGGTCATACTCTTTCTCCTGTGTACTCTTTTCTAGGTCCTTCCTGCTTAATGTCCTAGGCCCTTGTTTCTCTCTTTCTTTCCATTCAAGAAAGATAAAAATCCAGCCAAGGAAAAAGGATGGGACAGATAACCAAGCTGCACCAGTACATCTTCATGCAAAGAAAGAAGAAATAAAACTTCCCAGTTTCTTCTAAGAAACTAGAACATAGAAGCTGTTATATACTATCCCAGCATACTGGATAGATACCACATAAAAATTATCTCAACAAGTCTACATTTGCAGCATGGAAAAAGAAGGAAGCTGCATAATTCAATATTTTACAGTTTACAAAAAATGTAAAATGTTTTGACTCCAAATCAAATACTTTGGCTTTTTGCCATTTATCAAGTATTCTGCTGATATCACTTAAGACAATTTAATGACAACAAGAATGTTTACAGAAAGAAGCGATGCTGGCTTTCATTCCCTGGGAAATCAACTTTGCTGTTGAAAAATTATGAAACTGATACAAAAGATTTTACATGAATATAAATAATGTATTATACTTATGCAAATATACTTTAGATTATCCATTTAACAACAATATGTTATGTTGCAAAATAAATTATAATGTACCTTGAAAAGTAAAGCTCTGTGATAGAACGTCCCTCTTTTGATTTTCCCAATAGGCACAATGTTGCTTTTCAGTTCAAATTCTATTTCACTCATGTCAAGTTCCCAGCAGAAGTTATGTAGTTGCTCTCTTTCAACAGAGCCACCCATCTTGTCTGCAACAAACCTGTTCCAAATGCATACTGGGATCAATTACATCTATAATTCCTCTTGTATTTATTGCAAAAATGTAGCACAATAAAATGTATACAAGCAAGAAGTGAATGACCTTTAAGACTGTAATACTTTTTCTACTTTTGATTAATTAATTTTTTAAATTTAATAAGTGGTATTTTAAATATGCTTACTGATAAATACAGATAACCATAACTCAGGTTATTCATATTTGTCACCGACCTAAACCAAGGTGCAAAAGCAGAGATTCTGGAGAGGTGTAGTATAGGCACAAAGTCCTCAGAAAAAGTCATCAGTAACAGTGTAATTACTGAGGAAGTAATTACAGAAGCTGATGGTCATGTTTACAGGTAACAGATTAGGTGAGTTACATATTACAGTCTGCAGACCTATCATTTGTTTGAAATAGTAATAAAGACATAAGAATATGTATGACAAAAATAAAGCCATAGGTAATGATCCCAACATAAAAAAGCAGCTGTATTAATTGAAGGTACTTCTCTTCTATGTGTGCTTCCTTATATTGAAGCCAGTATTTTGGGGGTGAGCATTATTTATCCATTTAAACAAATGGCTCAGAAACAGAAACAGATCAGAACTCACTGTCAGTGCAAGCTCTGCCAAAAACATCTATTTTGGGGGACTGTGCACACACAGGACCAAGCAGTGGTTTGTAAGTCTCCCCATACACACACACCTTCATCTCCCCTGTGCAGATCACTGTATGTAAAGACCTTTGTTCCCCTCAGTGTCTCAGCCACAGGCACAAGAGTTATTGAGGTCTCTCACTCTGGACAAGATGTTGCAGAGCTGACATGAAAATCACAAGACATTGCTTCAGACAGGGAGCTAAAACCTGCATCCCCTCCTCTGTAGAAGCAGTGAACATGTTCCTCTGCCCAGCACAAGCAAGGCAACCTCCAAGGCCTCACTTCTCAAAATTTAGAGTTGAGGAAGCATTGGTTGCAATAGCATGGGTACAGGGAGCTATCACCAAGGGTGTCAGACAGGGTATCTTGAAGCTGGGAATTACTGGGTGAAGCTGAGAAAGTGTGGGGCTCGAGGCAGTCCCTTGTGCTGTGTGTGCCTGTGGCCAGCCCTCATTAAGAGAGCGATGCTGCCCCAGCCAACGTGATCACCACTACACAAAGGTGTGCTGTGTTTGCTCCAAAGGAGATATCCAGCATTACTGATGTCCCCTCATCTAGCCTGAGCTCCTCCCCAATGAGCACAAGAGGAACTCCAGCCAGGCTGCCAGGCTGCTGAGGGATGCTGCAGCTGCCTTCTCCCCCACTCCCTATTTAACACATGCTATTCAGGCAGGCGCCTGAAATGGAACTGAGACAGAAAAATGCCCACAGAAAACATTCTACTTCAATTTCCCATGATTGTTTCACTGGGTTGTGTGTCTGCAAGTATTTCACTGGTGTGTTAGAAGACCGGATTTGTAAGAGAATTTTATAGATTCCACCTTGAGGAAGGCAGCATGATTTATATACAGCTGGATAGTTAAGGATGAATATTTGTCCTGTCAAATTCTGCAATCAATGGAAAATTCATTCCTCATATCACATTAGATGACTTCATTAAAAATGAGAGTTAGTAAAAGTAACAAATTTTGTGAAAGTAAGTGGGATCTGATGCCAAACTCTCCAGATTCAGGAGGCAGCCTGGAAACTGCTAAGATATAAAGGTTAAACTATGAAGAAGATGAAAACAGACACACTGCTTGGAGGTGACAGTGATTGGTGCCCAGGCTGAGCAGTCAGTGTAACCAATGAATCACACATTGATACCAACAGTCTGTACATGCACTATTGCAATATTCTGGCACTATTAATTATCAAGATATTAATTACAAGAGCACTTAAAAGCTATGTTAGAAAACTTGTCTTATGCTTTTAGCTCCATAGAAAACAAAATACAACAGAGTTGCTGTTCCAAGGGGTTCCAAAACCAAGTAGGCAGGAAAGATGGTAGGAGAAAGAACAGACATGATATATGTAACTTGCAAGCATCTTGACTATTAGGTTTGGCTTCTAGCCATGTTTTTAGGCTTTGCAAAACCTGGGATTCCAGGACTCTTTGATTATGTAAATGCTATATGCAGCTGATGTGTTCACTGGAAAGAATCAGTACAGATGTATAAATGTGAAAAATAACCTGAAATTGTCTATGAGAATACTTTTTTAAATGAGAAATTGATACTCTTTTGTTGCAAGTGATACTTTATTTTAAAATATATTAAATTAATTGCAACAAAATTAGAAACAAGAAGCTTAAGTCTAAATATGTCAGCATTCTGGGCCAAAGCTGATTTGGATTCCACTTAAGCATGAGAAAATAACTATTTTGAAAAAGTTGACCTTTGATAAGAAAACAGTTATTTTACTAATTCACTTTATGGAAATACGATTTGGTACTCACAGCGCAAGAGCCACAACCTGTTCCCGGGTATTAGTTAGTGGTAGAATTGTTTTGGAAGCATCATTAATGTAATCCATTAAAATGAAGTCAGGTGGTGGTAGCCAATGGGAACTTTTTAGATTTATTTCCTCCTGGACTGTAGGTGTAACTTGAATAACTTCTTTTGGTTTTTCCTCCTCTTTTTTCCCCTTCCCTTTTCTTACATAGAAAAAAAAAAAAATTATACACTTATCTAGAATACTGTAGTCTCTAAAGTTCAAATTCAAATACATTCGTTTTCCAACAGGACATTTAGACAAATTGACTAGGGAGAGGTGGAAGGTAGGAGACATCTTTTCTCTTGATAACAAATATCCAAAATCTACAAAGCTGTAGAGAACACTTGTGGAACATGCCCACAGGAGGTGGTTAGGAACAAATGCCACTAGCTCCATATTAACATTGTTGTCAATTCTCATTTTATTTTTAGTTAATGGCTCTGCTATGCCTTTCCCATGTATGGATTATAGAGAGGAGGAGACACTTACTTACCTACTATATACATATAGAGCATATTTTTAGTTATGGTTTAGTTTTGTATGGATATGAACTAAAAACCATGAACTCCAATGAGTTTTTACTTGATAAAAATCTGGTCTTCAGATAAAGGAAAAAATGGTATCAAAAGCGCAGCTGTAATCTTGACAGGACATTCCAAAAGACAGCCTCTGTACTTGCAAGTTCAGGTACTTCAAGCATTATGCAAACTACAGCATGGCTTGTCAGAGAAAGATTTTACAATAAGTCTGTGTTTTTGCTGACTCTTTTTCATTGCACATGCTTCATATTTTACTAATGCTTGGAATCTGAAAAATGACTATGATCCTAAACAGGCATCTTAAGCACCCAGCAGATGTATATATGAAATGACTGTTCTGCTTAAATTAAATACTGTGCATTTGACAAGTTATGCAGCAACTATAAAATCATTATTTTACCAGAGGTATTATTAAGGTCTATACAATCAGACAGTTTAGGATCTTTCATTTGTGGGAACACATGAAACTAGTGTTTTGTAAGCATTGTGCCTTTTTTCAGTGTAGATCCTGAAAATTTTTACTGTGAAATACAACAAAATTTCTTTCTTTCATTTAACAGTTCTGGCTTATTTTTTTAAATCTATAATACTTCTGGCGATCTTGGAAGGAAAAAGAAAAAAATAAATAAAGGACCACTAGAGTACATGGCTCCAAGACACACTATCATTATTGCATGCTCTTCAAATTATTCTTAAAATTTATGCTATGAATAGCACTCTTAAGATGGAAGGCATTGAACAAAGCAAAAGGGCATACATCATTATCAGTAGTTGAATTCAAGCAATTTGTCTTCAGAATACTTTGCAACTTTTCTTTAACCTATTGAGATTTACCATATTCACAAAAAGCCCTTTAAATAGGTGTCACAAAGCACATTATTTTAGAAGGATAACCAATTAAGATTTAATCTTAAAATTATAGAAAATTCACCACTCTCTTAAATAAACTGTTCTGGTTATTAATTACACTTACTCTTGGAAAAAAGCAGACAAACAGTTTTCTTTATCTAATTGACTCTAACTATAGCCAGAGAACCTTATAATGCTAGATTAAATAGCTATCTACTTATGCATTTATCCATTTATACATTATGGTTAAAAATACCATGTTTAAAAAATCCTGAATTATTCCCAACTCTCTGGTGTCTAGTTCAGGAGGTTTTCAAAAGAACAGTGTTCACAAATGCTATAATTCTTGTTTCTCCCACCATTTGCCCTTTTCCCCCTTCTCCCCTTCTATCCTCCCAGTATTTTATTTTCTCTATGAGAAGTGCACCATTAAATTACAGTGCTATAGGAGAATTTTTTTCCTATTCCTGTCTATTCAAATGACTCTAGAATCACACTTATTCTCCTCCCTTCCAATTTTCAGGAACAAAATATCTGAGATGGGTTTGAACAGTGATTTGTTTGGATTTTTTGCTGCTGTTTATTTCTCTCAGGTATGATTATGTTGTGTTCCTTGGTGGAATAGCTGATTTAAGGTTGTCTTCCACACTTGTCTCTGTCTTACTCCTCAACTCTTCAGTTCATCGTATCTGTCTAATCCTTATCTCATAAGGAACTGTGGAGCTGCTGTCTTACAGCTCAGTGCTACAAAATAACCAGTAACCTCTACAGGAGACTTCTACTGTCTTTTTTCCTGCCCTCTTTTTTTAATCCCCATTTTCTTGCCAGTGGGAATTGTGACATCAGAAAAAAATCACTCTCATTTCTCAGAGCTGTCTTCCTAGTTGTGAAACTACTTGCTGTGAAAGCAGAGGAATATTGCAAAGGAGAGTTCATGGCACTTTAATAGCCTCCAAGCTGTTTCTGATTCTTTGCAACTTTAGTACAAGAGTCCAACAGGTCAGCAGAGCATCAAATGGAGAAAAAAGGCAGCCAACACAATATTCTATCATCAAAAAGCAGCCATGACACCTATTTTCTTTCCCATTTTGCATAGCTTAAATGCCCTGGTTCTCTTTTGAAAAGGAACAAATGAGCATTGGGAAGTATTTCCTTAAATGCAGTACGGAGACATAGGATGGAATAAATACACATTTATTAGTCTACATTAAATACAATCTTTTAGCCCAGTCAATGTGTATATCAGATATGAAACCGCCTGATTACAAATGTTGCTGTCAATGAAAATATACGTCAAACTATCAACTAGGCACTTCCTCACATCTAATTCAAACATTTCCAGCAGACAATTACAACTGCCCTTTCTCTTGGCTTTCAACTATGGTTTATATAAAGTAGTATCACTTTTTCAAAACAATGGTTTTAAACAGTGTTCAGTAGTACTTTGCAAAATAATGATGAACAGAAACATATTATCAAAGGAAAAAATACGTAGGAAAAAGTCTAAGCATGTTTGAGACTTGGAGTCAGATACTGACCTTCAAGTAACTCCCATATATCTCAGAAATTAATAATAATAATGATGTATGAATTATGGATTCAAAATGAATGACAATGGGGTTATAAATCATAGAACTTGATCATGACATTCAAAAGCAATTATTTCATACTTGAAGAAAGGAGTCCTTGTACTCCTGCAAGGTTTACTATGGGAAATTGAATCAGGTATTTGTTTTTCCTAAAGAAAATTTTTTGCTTTTCACAGGAGTTATGGTTGCAAACAGAGCAGTCATTTACACTGTAAGTGATTTAAATTACATTAGAAAGCAACTATCCAAGTGTATCCTCATCACACACTGTAATAAAGAGATATATTATCTTGTCAGAACAGCTCTTCCAGCTCCCAAGACTATATAAAATGGCCTATGACTCTAGAGCATCTTCCAAGGTGAAGGAACTTCCCACTCGAGCAGAGAAAAAATAACTGGGGCTCAGCATCTCCCCTTGCCTCTGCTCCCTTTGACTAAACTGGCACAGGCACAGTGGGTCATGAGCAGGGCACGCGGGGCAGCAGGAGGACCTGGAAGGGGGCAGAAGCCGGGACAAGCCTCCTAAGGCACTCAAGCTGCTGTGTCTACTCTGGTGCATCCTGAAACAGGAACCTTCCACAATGCAATTCATACAATCCATTTCAGGTATCTATTACAAAATGATTTAAACTGAATTTCAGAAGTGCTTGCAGTCCAAATAACTAGTCAAATGGGAATGTCTGCCTTGTAAGTCAATAACTTTTGGATAGACTGGTCTGACAATTTGGGTCCTGATTTAAGTCAAAACCTCAAACATTCACAGTCAGTAGCTATTATCTGTCAATAATTTGCATGTCTGTTCTAAACAAATTGATATAATTCAAACATATTCAAATATAACTGAAAGTACAATACTTTAGGCCTTCTTCTCTAGTGCTGCTTTTGCTGAGTGAACACCATTGTCCTGGTAACTTCTGATTTTCCTCTATTGGAGATATCACTGAATTATTGAAATCAAAAGCAGGTTTCAGTTTTGTCTTGATTTTCTTACTGCACATTTCATTTCTCAAGCACAGATGCAAACATATGCAGAAATATACAAGCAGTGTCAGAAATCAGCCATTATCTCTGTCAATAAAACACCTGTACAGACAGCAGGGTATCAGTTCAAGAACGAGCTCAAAAATAAAAATTGGAAACACAGTACATCAGCTCCTTCAACAGACACACCATTTCTCCTTTTTCTCCAACCCTGCAGCACTTAGCATTTCGTAATGTCCATCACTGACTAGAACTCACAGCCCTTAGCCATTGCCAAAGCTCCCTTTACCATAAAGAAAGGAAAATTAGGAAGTCAGGACTGGGATCCACAGAAACCAGCATGATAAATGATCAGCTCACTAAGTTAGCTAACAGAAAAGCCAAGGACAGTTGTAGGTCACATTCCTATCACATTCCTATCGAGAACTAGAGACCATTCCATCGATGGCAAGGAGGCTCTGTTTGGACTGCTTTTGGATTCCCCTGGAATCAGGCATGTACACCTGCCTTCTGCAGAAGGCACTGTTGTGGTTATGACTGTGCTGCTGTTTTACAGGAAGGGCAGTCGGGAGACCATGGCTCAGTTTCATTCCACAGGAACAAACTACAGGTTAAGTATTTTATATTAGACAAGGACTAAAAGCCTGGTCTTGGCGAGAGTAAGGAGAGTTAAGTACCTGAACAGCTCAAGTAAAACGCCCTGTTCATTACACCTCATCGTTAGTGATCAGCTACAACAAACCACAAAGAGACTGCTAAACACCAAATATCTTGTGGTCAGCTGTCTGCAGGTGTGAGGGACAGACTCAAATCCTCTTTCTGTAAAAGAAGGAAATTAATTTTCCACTACAAGAGTAGAGATTCTGATCTACTTGGTATGAAGAGACAGACTGCAGCATTGTACCTAGTGTATCGTATGAATGAGGACAAGCGCTGCACGAGTGAAGCATTTTTAGGCTACTTGCCTAAAAATCAGGACAGCTCTGAGCACACCCTTCTCAGCTTTTAGTCATCTCTCAACTGCACTGGAAGAGATTTAATCTAGAAATAAGGAGGCATGTAGGCAGTGTAGGACCATTTTATGAGTTTAGGTTCTAAACTGAGAAGGAACTTCTACTGAATTTCCCTGTGTCTTTGTTGTTAATATAACAGTAAAATAACCGTATTTCACTGCTTCCAAGGGATAATGAACAAAAAAAAAGAGCAAAGTGTGAGCTGTTCAAATACAGCATGGGAAGAGAGGACAAATAACCACTAAGATAGACAAAGGAATATTACTGCAAATAGGAGGCGAAAGAAAGACTCCAAAAATATACTTGACATTGAGTTTAGGTATTTGTACTCCATTCAGAAACTGTGTGTCGCTATTTTCTCAGACTTCTATTTCTAGTGTTACAGCAATAACACAACATTGACAACTAGTAAATCTGAGAACCATACCTTGATTTTTCTCTGCTGCTTCTTCCTGAAACAGACGGTGATACATCTTGTACCTTTTGTACAATACTGAAACAGAATAAGATATTTTTGCATTTGTTTGCAGAGTTAATATTTGCATGTGAAGCTATGAAAATGGAGTTTGGGTTTTAAAGGACAATAAATATATTCATAGGTATTATATAAGTGAAAGAAATAACATAACTACTAATAAACCAGACATTAATTCAGGGATCAAAAATGAAGTATGGAATCACAGAATGACAGAATGTGCTGAGTTAGAAGGAACCCATCAAGACCATCATATCCAACTCCTGGCTCTGCGCAGAACTATCCCCAAGAGTCATGCCATGTGCCTGAGAGCATTGTCCAAATCCTTCTCTGTGAGGCTTGGTGCTGTGATCACTTCCCTGGGNGGCTTTGCTTTCCAGCATCTCATTCCCCAGTCTGTCTGTACATCCAGTGTTGCTCCATCCCAGGTGCAGAATCCAGCACTTTCCCATGTTGAGCTTCAATGGTTGGTGATTGCCCAGCCCTCTGATTTGCTGAGGTGTCTCTGCAGGGCCTTTCTGCCTTTGAGGGAGTGAACAGCTCCTGCCAGTTTTGTATCATCTGTGAACTTGCTTAGTGTCCCTTCCAGTCCTGGGTCCAAGTCATTGATGAAGGTGTTGAAGAGCACAGGGCTGAGCATGGAGCCCTGTGGAACCCCACTAGTGACAGGTCACCAGTCTGATGTCACCCCATTCACTGTAACCCTTTGTGCCTGACCCATGAGCCAGCTGCTCACCCATCACATGATGTGTTTATCCAGCTGTGAGCTGGACATCTTGTGCAGAAGAACACTGTGAGAGACAGCATTGAAAGCTTTACTGAAATCCAAAAATCTCATTACATCAACTGGCTCCCCTTGATCAAACCCATGGGTTACCTTGTCACAAAAACAAATCAGGTTTGATGAGCAGGACTTTCCTCTCATGAAGCTGTGCTGGATGTGACCAATGACTGTGTTGTCTTTAAGGTGTTTTTCAACACCTCCCAGAATAATCTCCTCCATAACTTTACCAGGCACTGGTGAAGTGAAACTAACAGGCCTGTAGTTTCTGGGATCCTTCTTCACACACTGCTTGAAAATCAGGACATTCACCAGCTTCCAGTCAGCTGGGACTTCTCCATATTCCCAAGACTACTCAAAAATCATCAAGAGAGGTTGTGCAATAACATCATCCAGATCTTTGAGGATTCCTGAATGAATCCCACCAGGCCCTGCAGATTTGTAGGGATCCAGCTGGAGCAGCAGATCCTGCACAGTTTCAGGGTTGACTGGGAATTGACCATTCTTGCAGTCATGTCTTCCAGCTCAGGGTACCCTTGGTCTGTCATCCTTGTTGAAGACAGAGGCAAAGAACGTGTTAAGCACCTCTGCCTTTTCTCTGTCTCTGTTTGTGAGGAGATTATCTTCATCCTGTAATGGGACAACGTTGTTTTTACACTGCCTG
>VXBC01007165.1:49505-63526 GCA_013399945.1 Ploceus nigricollis
CCTGTTCCATAAAGTTGTCATTCAGGTTTTTAGGAATCTTCTGGCCCAGGTTGTACCAGCTGGGTAATGTTCCCTGTTAATTTCTGGCAAGTTGAAGTGTCCCATAAGGACAAGGGCAGTTGACTTGGAAGAGTCCCTTAGCTCCTCAAAGAATAATTCATTATCATCCTGTCCAGGAGGTCTGTAGTGGACTCCCACAATGGCATCTGCATTATTTGTTTGTCCCTTGATTCTTATCCAGAGGCTCTCACCTGTGCCACTGCCAGCTGTGAGCTCCATACATTGTACCCCTTCTATTCCATAGAGTGCCACCCCTCCACCTCTCCTGCCCTGCCTGTCCCTCCTGAAGAACCTGTAACCATCCAACAGGGCACTCCAGGCACAGGACCCATCCCACCAGGTTACACTTCTGCCAGCAATGTCAAACCTCTGGGACTGGGCCAAAGCCTGGATTCCCCTTGTTTGTCCCTCATGCTGGGTGCATTAGTGTGGACATTTCAGGTGTGGTACATTGCAGCCAACACCTCCTGAGGCAGATTGAGGGATCCTGTTAGTGCTCCTTTCCTCAAGTACTGACACACCATTCCATCACTCATCACTGGCCAGCCTGGCTTTGTCCCTTTCCCCCTTTCAGGCTGGTTTAAAGCTCTGCCAGTGAGCCCTGCCAGCTCCTGTGCTAGAACTCTTTTTTTCTCCTGAGAATGCCCAATGATGAACATAAAAGTAACTGGGGAGTAAGGCTGCTGCCAACGTGCAAAAGCAAGAAGCTGTATTAAAGTCAAAGAATGAAGACTTGATAGTTAAAGACAGCTCTAGGGATCAACAAAGAGCATGGAAGTCTAATTTGTCACAGATATTCCCAGACATCTTTATGGTGTCATATACAAGCTTAAAAGGGAAGCTAATGATACTGTAACCCAAATATGTGATGTGTTGACAGAGAAGAAGTTTTTGGACTTGCAAAATATTGGTAGAGCGATCTTTGATCTGTGAGACTGTTTACAGGAAATGGCTCCCAGTTAAACAAGCCCAATACCAATTTCCTGCATTCAAATCTAAGAAGATTAGTTAGGCTGGCTTCAACTTAAACAGAGAAGAAATGGACACAGGTTCTTTATCAAGCCTGAGAGCTTAATGCTTGGCTTTGTCCCACCCCTTGGAATGATGTGCTTAAAATTCCATGCATTTGTCTGTACAAGAGGACCATCAAATCATAGCTTTCATCGTCGAATGTTGATATTCAGCTCAGATGACATAATTATTACAGCAGATGACAAGCTTTGTTATAACTAATAAAACACTGGGTGTCCCATCATCAGGAATCAAAGAGTGTTAAATGAATGAGTCTTCAAGGCTAAGATAAATAAATCAACTCAACTGAATAAGCTATTTTCCAAATTCTTATTTTATAAAATATGAATGTTTTGCCTCCTAGGACATAAAAGCACTGTGCTGGGAATAAAATAGATGTCTCTATTTACATATGTGTGTGTGGATAGATAGACAGACAGATAGATAGAATGAAGTTTGTACTGGAAACAGCGAAAACCATTAAAAAGATGAGCTATTACAACAAATGCTAGTAGATCTAACGTGACTCACGTTTCTTGGGGTTTAGCATTAATGAAGATTATTGCCCGACGCTCAGTAAGCTCTTGCTTGCTTAGTTCTTCCAAAGACAAAAATTTCCCTCCAGGTTTTATCTACAAGAAAATTAGCACAAAATATAAGGTTTTCTGTTCAGTTAAAGATGCAGAGTAAAAAATACATTTAAAATATACTTAAACAGCAATTTAAAATTCCTTATCCTAAACCAAAGACTGTGTAAGAACTTATAAAGCTATTCAAAATATCTGAAATTATTTTATTCTCAATTTGCATTTTCTTCATCAATTTTTCTTAGAAAATACTGTTTATAAATATTTTAGCTTGTAGTTACTGATTTGAAGCATTCCAAACAGTTCCAGAATAAGGAGATGTTCCTGCCTCTGAAGGCTTTACAACATAGGATGGAATTTTCAAAAGCAACCAAGTGCTTTAGGAGCAGTATTTCACTGATTGTCAGTAAGACTGTTATTTCTAATTTACCTGGATATTTTGAAAAGTCCTTCTCAGATTTAAATTGAGCACAGCACTAATAAGTGATACTGGAGTCAGTCTTTATACACAAACACTTCTTTTGTGAGAGAAAGGGTCATGACCGAGGTGAAAATATGAACTCTTTGCTTCCTTATGTAAAAATTAACAAACAAAACGTCCATAGGTCATACAATGTCAAGTTAGCATTAAGTATAGTGCAGGGAAAGAGAAGGGAGAACAAAAGTTTGAGAAAGGATCTGGAAGGGTCTGAAGAGCTCAGATAGGATTGGGAAGATCACAACTAGGGAATACCATGAAGACGATTTCATCCATTAAGAAAGATAATCAAAAGAGATCTGCATAACAGCTGTGATATTTCAGGACAAGAAAACAAAGGATTTTCTGTAGCCAGAATTTGGCTGTTGCTACAGTACTTTTTCTAAATTAAGAGGAAAATGTTATTCTTTCTAAATAATTTGTTTAGAATAGCTTACCTGACCACAGTCATAGAATCCGTTAGTAATGATATTACTTGATGATAAATATCCCATCCGGCTGTACTTTTGGGAAAGATTGTTATCAAGTAGCTTTTCCAGAGCAGCTTCACTAAACTTATTTTTACGCTTTGTTGACAGGTTAATTTCTTCTAGGATGTCTAAAGCACTGATAAATAAAATACAAAGGCTAATTCATCATTAAATACTAATTAAATGTTATTATACAGCTCAGAGTTAGTTTTCAGCATTACCAAGGCCAAGATAGATTCACTTCCAAGCGCTGATCCTGTGCCCTCTGGGCCAGCTAGGAGTGGCTGTGCCACACAGAATTCCTTCTCTGGGGAATGAAAATACCATGCAGTGCTCAAAAGCAAAAGCAATTCCTTTAGGTAGTTAAATGCTACCTAAAGAAATGCCACAACCTTTTATCTAGAAGGATGTTATAGAGCACCATAGAGAACTTGGGAGAAAAAACATGTAAAAGGTATAGTTATCAGAGCTGACCACATGATACAGTCCAGGCAACCTCTCTCCCTCTCTCTTTCCAGCTGCAAGGCAGTTTGCAGATTCAGTTGTGCATTATGCAATGTGTGAATCCTTCTGGTCTAGCACTGTTACTGTGTTTGGGGGAGCACAGCTGGCAGATATTTGCTAAACATGAACAAGCATGGAAACACAAGGAGTTGTATCAACACCACCAGAATGGCAGGATTTTTGCAACATGGACATAAAAACAAATAGTAACATGGGGACATGGGAGGACAGGAATTAATTTCCTAAGCTTTTTCTAGTGCTGAAACCCACAAACTGACAACTTCTGATCTGAAAAACTTAGGAAAACATCATTAAGAAAATAAAGGAAACTGAATCAGGAAAACATTACATACTGCAGTTCTAAGACTGTTCAGCAATGAAAAAAACCACCAGAAAAAAGGATTATATATTCTCATGTATGTGTAAGAGTACATATTCAAATATCTGTGTGTGACTATGCACACATGCAGATATTCTTCATGTCCCAAGGAATCAATTTTATATATACACAATATATATATATTTCTGTGAACTACACAGGGAGCCTCAGCTGTGGACATCTACAATGTAGACTTCTGAAGGGATGAATTCAGATGAATTCCAGAGAACAAGTTTTTCAGGTAAGGCAAATGACATCCTTTTCTTACAGAAGAGAGAAGTGGGAGAAGATAGTGGAAGAGCAGTTCAGGCTGTATATCTACAGTATATTGCAGATAATCAGCAAGTAACACAGGGAACAATTTTAAAGGGGAAAATTAATAAAGAAAGGAAGGTAAAACGTGTACAGCAGGGTCTAAATCAAATGATATTACAGGCACAATTACCGTCACATGGAAGAAAGATAAGCCAAAACCAGACAAATAAAACAGCTAGACCAAAAATTCCATGAAGAGCTGAAAACCAAAAAAAAAAAAAAAAAAAAAGAATCAAACAGAAATGGAAACACTGACATTTCCAACAAAACAGAAAAAGTAAGGGACAAACCCGAAAGATGAACAGGCAAAGTGAGACACAACTATTCAGGGACTGAAACAAAATGAAATGTTTCACATGCTGCAAGTAAGAGAGAAAAATGTACGTCTATTACTCAGTGTGGGAAGAAAACTCATAACAGATGGCACAGAAAAGACTAGAGTGTCTGATGCCTTTTTTGCTTCAGTTTTCATATAAAGGTTTCAAGCAGATGCCTGGTAGTAATATTAACAAGGAGGTAGAAACAATAGTCTTAAAATGTCTAGGATAAGTTTGAGGAGAAGAGGTTAGCAGGCCCTAAGGACACTTACCTCATATACTCTATGAATTTTTAAAAGCAACACTGGAACTATTTATAATTGTATTGGAAAATTCTAAGCTAGATGGCTGAAGAGTGGAGAAGGGCAAAGATACTATCTAGTTTTGAAAAAACTATGAAAAAGGAAATCAAAATAGAGATCATTCAGCCAAATTTCAGTGTCTGAAGAACACCACATGAAATTATTAAACCATGGGTAGGCAAGCAACAAGATATGAGAAATAGCCATTACGTATTTGTCAAGAATCAATCACGAAAAGTCAATCTAATCCTTGCTGCAGTAGGGTAATTGACTTAACATATAGGCAGAAGAAGTAGATGTAAGATATGAGCTGATTTGAGACATGTTTTGACTTTTATAAGTCTTTTCACTTATTCCTACTTGGATACTCATGAGCAGGTCAGGGAAATGTGATCTACATGAAAATAACATGAAGTAGTGCCTGACTAGTTGAAAAACTAAGCTTAATGTATTATCGTCAATAATATGCTGTCAAACTTGAAGGACACATAAATTGGAGTCCTGCTTGGATACTGTCACAAAAAGGGATTAAATAAGAACAGTGCCATATGCAGGACAGCGAACATAATTACTGAGCTTTATTTGGTGGTGGTATGACCTCACCTGAAGTACCTCATCCAGGCTGGGAGATGGTACTTCAAAATGGCATAAAAAATTAGAGAAATTCAGAGAAGTGTGATGAAATGATACAAACAAAACTTGTCTAACATTTTTCCTTTGTCATGATAAAGAAACAAGAGGGACATGAAAAATGAGAAAATTCAGTGAGTTAAACTCAAATTGCTATAAAAAATGGTTATTCAATCTCACTGAAAGCAGGACAACATGATTTGTTTTAAGGGATATTTAAAAATGAGAAACCCCTTCTAAGTGTAAGGATATTCCAGCACTGCAACACGTTATCTCAGAAAGTTGTGAAACTCCCGCAGGATCATTATTTACCCAAATTTACCCAAGCCAAAACATGTCAGTGTACTTCATTCAGCCTTACACTAGGATAGATGGATAATATCAGCTTTGAGGTCCCCTCCTGATCTGAATGTCTGAGAGTCTCTGAAATTCCCTCATAGATGGATTTAAAGTATCTGTGCAGTCACCAGAGAAGTGCCCAGCAGAGGGAGCAGGGCAATTACAAAAATTTTAATTTAACAGTAACTAAAGAGTCGCCTTGTCTGAGGAGTCCCGTGCCATAATTCTTATAACCTAAACCAACTTTTGTAATTCAGATATTAATATATGGACCTGGGAGTTCCTAAGAAAGAATAAAACAGAGCCACTTTTCCATGACACTTCAGCACACCTGCAGTTAACCAGAGCTTTTAAATCAAATCTAGCCTGTGTGTACTAAGTACAATTTACTGTAAATTAAAGTTAGTCTGAAACCTTTATTTCACTTTCAAATGCATGGGGCACTGTAGTCCCTAATATTGACTGATATAAGTTATCTTCAATATAAAGCCTAATTCAGTCACAGAAACAATGAATGTTTTATAATTCTAGACAGTTCTCTCAACAGGCTTATATTTTGTCAGAAGATTCTGTTCCTTAAAATCAATACCATTTCATCTGTAACAACTGTGGTGCAAAAGTAGTTTCAGCTTATCAGAAAGCTTTGTTATTTTGTTATAAATATGCAAAGATTGACTTAAATTGAGATCTCTTATAAAAAATTTTCTTTTGACTTTTGATACTATTTCTACTCACCCTAGCCTGCACAGTTCAACAGCAGTTAGTTCATCACTTCCACAGACCATAACAGCCCAACAGGCATTTCTTCTGACTTCTTCATTCTTAGAATGCAGCAATTCAATGAGTGGTCCCAGCCCGCCTACATTTCTTAACTATTAAAAAAGTGAAAACATTTCCACTTACATATTTCATCTATCCCAGCAAGAATAGCCTGTGAAATTCACCTCCCAAAACATTCAAGCTTTGTAGAAAAGCTACAGTGGGCTGAAAAAAAGGGTCATTTATGGGGATTCTGTGTTTCTGTGAAGTCTGCATAGGTTGAAGCTTTAGAGTGGTACAAGGCAGACATCCCTTCTGGCTCTGCCCTGCTTTTCAGTTATTAGGCTGCAGTGTGGAACCCAAAGAGACTGTGCAACCCAAGACTGCCACAGAGAGTTACACAGCGTTTTCTGTGTTCTGGTGCCTCCTAGCAACTAATTTACATCACAATACATTTGAATTTGTATTGTAGGTACGACAATCTTATTAACATCCTATTCTCTTGTGTGCTACAGTATCTTTCCTATACATGCTGGAGGAAATATTGCTCATTTGGATTTTCGAAGAGAAAGACATTTTAAGGACACTGAAAGAGGTAGATTAATTATCTATGCCCCTTATTCATGTCCTAATTAATAGCTTTGACCCATGAGAAAACCCCAGCTTATGATTTATGAATGCACATAGCATCATTCTTATTTATGCAAAGAAAATACTATGACCAATTCATAAACAGCAAAGAGTTCAACTTGCTGGATGTCACTGTTCAAAGGATTAATTATTTTTTGAGTTTTGTCTGAAATACATTTACTCCATGCACATCCAGTATCTCATTAATCAAGGTCAGACATTGCCGTTCAGGCCTTGAAAATGGGCAACAGAACACTGAGGGAGAGCAAAGAGGACTGAACTTCCCATCTTCAAAGTTCAGCCGACAGTTGCGGCTGAAAGAAACCTTGATGTTTAATGCTCCTAAATATACAGATCAAGATATAGCCCTGGTTAAAGCTCACTGAAGTCACTGAAAAGCTGCAAAACATTAATTTGGTGCAAGCAAACACAGTAGTGAAAATTCAAGTTAAAGAAAACCCTTTCCAAAATCTCCTAAAAAACTGAGCTATATTTAGCAGAACAAGTATCACAAAAATAAGTAACTACATAGAAAGCTCAGGACTTCTAGGTCAGACACAACAGATTCCTGGTTAATAACTCCCACCTCAGATCTAGAAACATCATCAATAAACACAACCTCAAAGAGTAGTTTTACCTCAGTTCGTGCATCAGCATCACAACCAAAGGCAGCCACAGCAAACGCTGCTTTGCTCTGCACTTGGCTGTTGGTTGAGCGCAGTGGCCCCACAAGAGCACTCATGATGCCATGCCTCCGGATACTGACACGGGATGACTCTTGCAGGGACAGATTTGTTAGCACTGCAATGGCATTGGAAATGGCTCTATCTCTCTGGGCATTCAAGGTGTTCATTAACGGCGCAATTCCTTCAGCCTCAGCTACAACACTAGCAAAATGAAAAAGGGGAAAAATATTTATTTTAGGACCATTTTTTTCTTTTTTGTATGCTGTTTTTACCAACTAAACTAGTATTACAATTCAAGGTTTACATATAAACATATGTAGGCATCTGTACATATAAATGTGTGTGTGCGTGATTTCTATATGACTCACCGTGAGAAGTTCAAGAGGCACAATCTCAGCAGACAAACCAAGTCACAAACTTCTGGATTCTTTAATTACAAGGACATGGATTCTTTCTGAGGTATTGAACAAGTCAATTAAATCCTGCATCTTTTCAAAGGTGCAGAATTTCTGTATCTTTAGTTCCAGGCAAATGCTTCTGCAGCCTCTTACCACCTCTCCCCATAAACATTCTAGCACTACTAATGAGGATTATAGTGAACAGAGTATCCAGACCAACTAGTCTATCAACAGCAGATCCAGTTTACATATTCCCTCTGTTACCAGATGATATTGCATCCGTGGCTGAAGGGTGCTGCCCTTCAGCAGTGCTGGAAGAAATGCTCATGTGGCCAAGTCCTAAGGTAGACATGCAAAATAATCTATTATTTTATTATTATTTCAATATATGTCAATGTTATTTCAAATAACATCGGGGAAGATGGTTGGGATTTTTTTCTAAGGAGAATCTCATAAATTTAGGTCAGAGAACAGTCAAGGAAAAAAACAGCTGAAGAAACATTATTAATGAAATAGCAACTTTGAGCACGAGACAGCAGAAGGTATAAGGAACTGTACTACTAGAGGATATATAATTTTACTTAAGGCTAATCTGTTAAACAAAAGTTGGCAATATTGTTAGCAATGGGAATACACAGATGGCAAGTTGAATTTTCACTGCAACTGCTTTTTATACCCTCTATCAATACGTTGTCTACATCAAAACCATAAAGAAATCTTCAAAAAAAGAGTACACTTTTTATAAGTTCTGCTAAATTTCTGTGAATACAGTAATAAAAGACATCTGTATGTGAAAATCCTTTACTGTAACAGTACCTTACCAAAATTTGACTAATATTTGCATAACTTTCACAGTTACAAAATAAACCAAGCCTAGTAGTATCACATATAAAAGAAACCTCTATACTACCAAAAACTGCTGGCATTGATAACAAACAAAAAAACCCATGAGGAATGCTGACAGTCACACTTCTATGCAAACAGGACAGAAAGTAGAATACATGCCAACCTGTCCCACTAATAATAATTATTAAAATAATCCCAATACATGGGCAACATGATGTAGGTCTTACTGTGAACTCATCTTAGTGCAAGTATCTCCACATGGTCAGAGAGGGGGATACAGATGCTCCTGACCATACCTGGAATGAACGAGCAGAGCCTAATGGGATTTGTTACTCTCATCTCTGCCTCAGGTGCAAGGCAGTGGCAGCTCACAAGCAATGTGGAGCATGGATCTAACAATATCTGGCAGGTAGACAACATTTACTTGTTTAGAAAATCAGGGGAAAAGCAGCAATCTAGGGACTGAAGGTGCAGCATTAAGATACAGGGTCAGTTTGGTGTTGTCTAATTAACCCTCCTGGAGCACCAGCAGCTTTAATGCAAGCACTTTGGTCTCTATTCAGAAGTAAATCCCATGTTTTCAGATGTCCCACACTGCACCCCTCTGTCTTCCTTCAAGTAGCTGGATTTCCCTTTGTGTGTCCTCCTTCCCCTTTCCTATTTGACCAGATCAAGAAGAGCTGAAAACGTTTTATTTGTTGGGTGGCTTTTTTCCTGTGGTTGTTTTGGGTTTTTTACTTAGGTAGGGCCACTATACTTCTTTGGCTAATACTGTCTTATCTCGCCCATGAAAATTTTATTCAAATTTTCAGCCTCAGGACTGCTGTAGCTCTATGCAGGCTGCTGTATGTGAAGCAATTCTGGACATGCTGATTGGACATGTAAGAATGAGCTGTACACCACATGTATCACAGGCTTGCTGGAAAACATCACATTAACAGCATGTGTAACAATGCCATGAGGTACCTGCTGGCACAGCTTGGGTGAGACCCACCATACACATACAGCTGCACACAGTGAGGTGTGTCCATGAGCTATCAGATTTACTGCATCATGCAGTGCATACATACACACTTTACCCAGGAAGGGAGAAAAAAAAACTAAAAGCAAAATCAAAGAGTTTCTCCTTTACAATGGATACACAGAAATTCCAAGATTTATGGGACAGATTCACTACTCATAAAATGCAGCACTGCATCTCACAGGTGTAGTGTATCCAGTATTTCTGCAGTAAGAACAGGACTTACTATTCTTATAGTACACCCAAGAATACACATATTCTCCCACAGGAGCTCCTAGTAAACATATAGTCCCTAACAGACTGGCTATAGAATGATACACAGCACTGAATGATGTAGCTCACATCATAAGCAGATTTACTATAATTTCCATAAAACCAGCAAGTACACAAGCACTTAACAAAAGAGCAAGGTGACGGCTCCTCATGAGCTCAGAGCTGACCTCAGCAAGGTACAGAGCACAACCAATTTTCTCAAGTGCCACTCAACTTCAAAAAGGTTGAGAACCACTGATTTAGAAGATCATACATATTTATTTCTATCCTGCATTCTACTTCTGCGCAGACTCATTTTGAATCCCAGTTTCATGCACATAGTTGAATCAAGTAGCACAACTGAGCACAAGGCAAAAAGAATTTGTTCGAAGTGTCAACGGCTGGTAACAAGAGTTGAAGGTAACCAATACCTTTGAGAATAAGATTTTAAGAAGGCATGAACATCTGAGGCCAGTGCTGTGTCCTGGTAACAGAGATGCACACAGAAGAAGGAGGAATGGGGAATCCATAGTTCAACTCCTACTCCACAGGCCTCTGGAGAACACAGGAATAGCACTGTCATCCTGGGCCACAGAACCTGACCTCAGAAGGGAGCTGAGAGGATGAACATGGTTAAGTTCAAGGTGCTGAAATGCTACAACACTAAGTATGAAGGTCCTTGTTCCCTTTTATCTTGGGCAGAGACATGCACTATGTAATTTTTTTATTATGAGGCAACAAAAGTCAGAGAATGCTTTCACCAGCTCTGTCTTTGCTTAATGCAGATCAGCACTAGACTCTCCCTGCCTCCAAAACACTCTCCTTCTGACACATCCTACTGAGACTGTGCAATTTAACAGTGTTTCCACTACAGAACTATATCTTCAAGGAAGAAGTGAGCCTTGGTTTAGCTGAAAAGAAGTATACACTTTTTGATGTGGAAAAGGAGTAAATTAAAGAAAATCACAAGTTTTTTCCTCCATGTTTTGTATATATTCAAAGTACATATTTTCCTAAACAAGGAGAAAAGAGGTTAGGAAAAAAGAAAGAAGACAACAAGAGAAGTAAAAAAAAGGATGTTGCATTTGCCACATCACCATTTTTTCCTCAAAAGTGGAAGCTGCCTATCTGAACTACAAACAGGAAGAAAAAAAAAGACAAGAAAGGTGTAGGGACTACAGAGTTTAAATTAAAGTTAAAATACTTGAAATGTTATGAATTATAAGCACATATTATGATCCTTAAAATGCCTAACCTAAAGGGTTAGGCATTTACCTTTATCAAGGTATACACAGTTCAGGTACCCTAAGGACCCTAAGAATGCTCTTTAGTGAAACAGTAAAATTCTGATTACAATTGGATTCAAATTACTGTAGTCAAGAATAGCTAAAATATTTCTTTCAGCTGTCATTGGGATTAAAAGGTAATATAATAAATATTTAATTTATTCATTTAAAACATACATTGTAATGTTAAGACATTTTCTTGAAAATTCTCTGAGAGATAATACAAGACTCAAAGAATAAATGCTGAGAGACTGAGGAAAACCAAACATTTTCTTTACTGCTTTTACTACAAAAATAAATTAAAAGTTGACAACAAAATCATTATCAAAAACTTCACAATATGAACTTTTTTTTAAACAGACATTTTGGAGATGTGTATGAATGTCACTGAAGTGAGTATTTTGTTGCTTTAGTTGTCTGGGGTGCAAGAGGAAAGCTCAGATATTGGGAGTGTGTTGTGAAAACAATCAGCAGCAAAAATTTGATGAAAATCCTGCGGGATTTTTATACTTCATTTTACTTTTAGTACTATAAGGACTCTGCAGCAAGAACCAACTCTTTGTTGGCATCACAGGAGCATAAAAGCTCTGCTCTGTGAACAAACCTTCTAGCCATGGCAAGAAAAATAACGGATTATTTACTTAGAGCATCAGGAATGGTCCAGCTAGCTTTTCTTCCTGCAGAGAAAGTCTAGCCTAAGGGAGAAAGCAACTAAGAGTGTTCAAAGAGCTGCCAGAAAACACTGAGATTGCCCCTCAAAACCCCCAACCTAAACAACGTCTGGGGGAGGGGAGAGAGAGGAGAAGAGCTGTACAGCTTGACACCACTGTTTACTCAGGATTGTACTAAATTTACACTGGTGAGATTGACACTTCATAAAAATGTTAAAGTCTGTTTGGTTTTGTTTCTTCTACCATGACTGAACATAAACTGGTTTATAATCAATTATATTTTTATTCACTTCTATGCTGTTTACTCCCCCCCTCCTGACTGAGGATTTAACACAATTTCTGCTCAGAAAAAATTCAAATTTTTCCTCCTCACTGGACTTCATTTTTTTCAAATGTGTTTGCAACTGCATGTTTAATTTCTGTGCAAAATTACTGTGATTGTGTGTGAGGTGCTTAGCTAGCCATTTATGCCTGTGCATAGCTCATTTTCATACATAATTGCATGTAAATTATGCATAAGAATTATGCATCTAATTACACACATTTTTTAAAATCAACTCTATCTGTGTTAAATCGTATGACTTCTTTTTCACACGAGGCATTTTTGATCCAGCTCTCTTATACAATTTCTGTCTGAGAAAGAATATCATAACCAGAAGTTTGAAAAAGCATCAAGAAATAGCTTCCTTTTTTATTCCTTAAATGTATTCATATTCTTCATTAGCCTTGTTATGCCATCAGAATAATCACATCCAATAAATGTCTTCTGCACTTATCAAAAATTTCACTTTGTGATTTAATTATTTTCAAAAGCAATTGACTGTTGTAAATAGTCACTCGTATTTTATTTAAAGACTAATATTACTTCCGTTTTCTTCACTAGACAAGGGAGATTAATGTCAATATGTTTATTCCGAGTAAAGGAATCTAGCACAAGAGACTCTGATCTACAGTCTGGGGGCCCTTTGTGCTCCCATAAAAATATTGATGATATCAACAAATCATATTAATTTTTCATTTCAGGAACTGAAGCTTCTATTCCTATTTTCTAATGACAAGTATCTTGTTAAAACTGTAATAAACCCAAAACTCAATAAACCTCACAGTCTGGATGCAATAAAAGCTTAAACTGTCTGGGTTAGCAGAGACTGTAATACCTGACTCTCATTTAGCAATTCACAGAGATCTTCTAATGTCTATCATTGAACTCATCTGACAAAGTTACATAGATCTCAGTTCTAAAACTGTAGTATACCAATATGCCAATATGCCATAGTCAGTCTGAAGGTTAAATTCACAGCAGGGCAGAATTAAGCTTACATGGTCAGTCATAACCCTGAAATTTCCTTACAGAAAAATTTCCTTAGTTCAAATAAACAACTTCACACTTTAAATAAACAAATAAACAACTTCACTTACTTTAAGTAAGTTAAAATATACACTTACATAATTTAATTTAGAAATCTACTACAAAGAAAATGTGCATGCAAAAGCACCAATACATTTGTCTGAAATATTTACTTATATGTAGAATAACCCTTACCACGTTTAATTCATAAAAAGCATAATTTATCTCAGTGCATATCACTGAATGACATTGCAGGGACACACACTCGAGTAATCATGGTACTTGTGCCACTGCACAAAAGAAAGTTTTCTCTCCCAGGCTTAGGAGTCTCCATCCAGGAAGAAAAAGTTTTCACCTGATCCCACAGAAATCCATCATGGGAAGCTACAGGTGACAACAAACATGCTCTAAGTGAAATTCCAGCTGTCCACAGCTAAGATAAACAATGATCATACTGCAAGGCTTTGAAAGTAGGGTTGTACAAACAGGCCAAAAGATTCTGCAGTATCTACAAGGAGTAAAATTTCTATGTAGTTATCTTCATCCCAGATCAGAAGTGTTCTGTCTGAAACTATTTTGGACCTACTTAGGTTTCCGTGCACTTTAGGATGTGGTGACATGAGATCTGTGTTAGATAGAGATAAATGTTCTATATTGGTCTTTGTCTTGAATGTAACCCCAAAGTTAAAAGACAACAACTAAAAAAAAAAAAAACCAACAAAAAAAAAAAAA
>VXBC01007165.1:63573-97943 GCA_013399945.1 Ploceus nigricollis
CCCAAAAAACAAAACAAAACAAAAAAAACATCCAGGAGAATGCATAATTTTTTTTTTTTGTGAAAGTCTACTGGGAAGAAAACAGTTACAGTGTCTGAGCCTACCGAAGGGCTTTCCCATGCAGCCACACCTTCCCAGTCTAAGAGAAAAATACAACAGCTGGCTGTATGAAAGATTTTATGACAGCCAGCAGGGCACAGATCCATGTCCGTGGGTTGTGTATCAGTCATCTGATGTGATGTTAAAGTCTTAATGGGAACCCACTTCTGAGTGACATCGCAGGCACAGGACTTAGCTTTTCTGCCAAGGGAGAAATTTGTCATATTTTGCAGTTTTCAATGGAAGTCAAGATGCAGGGAAACTTGCAGGGAAAAGCTTGTGAGCTCTTAGGTAGTGGGTAATGACTTTGTTGTCTTTTTTTTTTTTAAATACAGTTCCTCCCACAGTATGGATATAGAGTAAGAGAAAGGAAAAAGAGGAACCTGTTCGTGGCCTGAGATAACTGTATTATACAGGGTGTAGACGGGGATGCTAATGTAAAAAAGTAACAGCACAACCCAAAAAACTCAAAAATATCCCTTTACCTTGCAGCACATTAGCTCAAAAATATAATTCTGTCACTAGGGGTCAGTATTAAAACATATTACAGCTACACAATACAGTCAGCATTCTATTGTTGATTTCCTCCTTCAGAAAAATGAACTTATGTCATAAAGAACTAAAACCACAAAAAAAGACAAAACCTACAGTGGATCATCACCTATTTATGCAATTAAATTTGTGTTCCTGTTCTCGTAATTTAACACATATATTCATGCAAATGTATTATCTTACATAATATTGACACTTTAATATTTATGTGAATTAGGTTCCATCTACGGTCTTGAAAAAGAAAAGCTATTACTAAGTTTCCCATTTTCTCATAGAGAAGATTACTACCTAGTGATATTACTACCTAATGGCAATAATCCTTACTTCCTAATAAGAACAATATTTGGAATGTAAGAAAAATTGGATGTTCTTCAAATTTATTCCTTGACAGCAATACTCATCTTATAAACAATAAAAGAATCTATTGTGTACTGAAAATCTCAGTTGAAAAACATGAGACACTCTCACTACAGGTGAAACAGACTGAGGATGTATTTTGAGTCATCAGATCAGTGTATGAATTTCAGTTTGGAATAATAGATATAACACCCACTAAAGTCAAGGGAACAACTCACTTTCTCCTCACTGAGCACTGTCCATTACCAATGAGTTCCCAACCTCTCCTCCTACCCCAAACTGCTCTCAAATCTTGACAATCTTGATACATTTGAGAAAGCATACATTCAGATGCTGCACTAATGCCTGGAACTGCCTATATGGATATAACCTTTGCGAATTCAAATAGGTTCTCTGATTCCTGTGAATTTAAGAATTAAAAAATCAAATAACATCAAGCTTGCTGACTTTGTAAATTTTGGGACAATACTTTACTATCTTGAATCCAGAAATAAAACAGAATTTTGTCACACGACACTTATTTTATATAAACCCCAGGAGAAATATCCTGTCATAAGTCTGTCATGTACCACAACTTTCTGCAGCCCTTGGTACAGATGAAGAAAAACCATCCTTTTCCTTCTTCCCCCAGACCAAATTCCAACTGAATGCTATACATTTTGATGTTAAAATAAACAACTTAGGACAAATACTATTTAGGCTAAAAATTAGTTTTCATGTCCAGCACAAAGTTCTACATTTCAGAGCATATGTTTTCCTTTAGTGGCAAATCCATTAAGAGCCCAGAATTCAGACATTGCCAGATTTATGAAGGCAGCTATTAGAAATGGCATTTGTGCTACAACAATACTGAAGGAAAGAGCTGGTCAAATTAATGTCTGACTAACTGCTATACGTGAGAGCTTATTTCTATGTGCTACTTCTCATATTGTATTTATATTTAACATGATTATCTAATCCTAAATACATGAAAAGTGAAAATAATGAGAAAAAATAGGCAGAGGCTGAGGTAAGCCATTTGTTCCAGGATTAGATGTGTGGCACAGAATCACTTATTTTCCTGCCCAACAGATGACGCTGCTGTTTCTTTGTTCATGTGCAATTGTTCCATTTGTGCATCACATCCGTTACTGGAGTGACTGCACCCACACTGCCCGGTGCCTGGACACAGCAAAACCAGAGAGCTTCAGGGATTCTTTAAATTGCATTCTGCTGCCCAAATAACTGTTTTCAATAAAGCAAGTTATTGCTCTGGATTAAAAAATGTGATAGATAAGATGGATGCAAATAACCAGCTGAACAAAATTCTCTTTTTTTCCAGAAGCAGACCACAGAAACAAATTCTGACATATATAATCAAGGATGACCTCAGAGCTATGCACACATAGTAATATAACATGTTAGAATAAGCACGAGATTTTAAACTGCAATGTACTTTGCAATTTTATTTTTACTGAGCCTAATTATTAACAAGGATTTATCATCAATATTGATCAGTATTAAAACTCTGTCCTTATGGTAAAATTCTTACAAAAGCATATTGTGAGGATGTCAGTCTGTAAAACTAAGGAGGCATTTGACCACCGTATTTTTTCCTATGTGCTATTGAAGTGGCACACAACATCAGCTCTGCAGCAAAAACTTAAATGCCGAAATATTTTAGAAGTTATTTATATTAACTGCTATGTGTTCTAGTAGAGATCCTATTGAAAATCCATGTTCTCCAGTAAACCTGAAAACTCAAACCACTTGTATGGGACTCATGTCCTCTTCTGCTCCAGATTTTTTGTTAAAATACTACGGGAAGCAGAGTAATTCATTAATTTATTTTTGCCAAATTGTGGTTGCTTGAGGACTTGTGTCAAATGACAAGCTGGTCTCTGTCCCGTTCATTGTGAACAGGTGTTCTAATTACCAAACCTCCACCATATTTGACACCGTTATTAGCTGTCTCAGTTGAGGAACAAAGGATTGATTGGGTAGGGGTATAGAACTAGCCTTTCATTGCTGTGGGGAAGCACCTAAAGGTCAAGGTTAATATACATTAGTGGGGGGTAGTATTGCCCATTGCCTATGCTGTTCTTGCTCTATTAATCAATGAAACACTTTATGAGCTACCTATGGTGGGAGTTTTAATTACATGATTGCTTTAAATTGGTTTTTTTTCTGTACTATATAAAAAGCTGGCAGCACTTTTTGATATTCCTAACAAGAACAACAAATCTCCAGCAAAAATAGCAACATCCTGTATTCATTTTATATCCTCAAATATATACTGTACCAAATAAAAGAGCAAGGTACACATCCTTCAATCAAAATAACATAGAAAAATGCTTATGACATGAAATACAGCAGAACACATGCATATGATTTCAACAAGGCTGAATATTTGACTGGCCAGTAAAGAGTGAAAGCACTTACAGCAAACAGTCTTCCCCATCACTGGACCCATTTTGTTCTTGCCACATAAGGTCCACCTGCTGCTACTACCTTTCTGATTTTATACTCTTGGAGGGTTTATGACAAGAATCTAATACATAACTGATAAAAGGGCACTAGTCTCATCAGTTTCATTTGAGATCAGAATATGGTCAACATAATCACACAGCGAAGTCACATTATTATAAAAGTGCATCAGCATCTTCATTATTTATACACTTATTTTCAGTGGTCTACAAGACATACAAATGAAACATTCTAGTATGAAATATGATTATGGTAACTCAATATGGAATGAATTTTCTCCAAACTATTTTTTTTCCTATTATATGAATGTAAAATAAATATGGGCCTGATAGTCAGTCAGTGAGCTGGAACTATATCAATTTGTATCAGCTAAGGGTTCAACACTATATATTCATTTATAGATCCTAGTCACACTCAGATCCTTCTGTGACTTATTAATGGTTTTGATTTAGAAATGAAGCTTTGAAGTAATTATATAGTCACATGGAATTCATCCAATATACATATTTAATGTAAATTATTGCTTCCTGATTTTCACAGAAGACCTCTGATTAGATTATCTAGTGCTTCCATATTGTACTTGAAGCTGGATTGCGAGGAGAGAGAAGTATATGTAAGCCACCTTTACAATTTCCTGACTCTGCCCAGCAAGAAACAAATACGGACTTCATTATAATTGCAGAGGAACAGAGACAGCTATTTCCCTGCCTGAGGTCTCAGAGAATTGTTCCAGCAGTTGAGCTAAACAATGTCCTGACTATCTCCTTAGCAAAAGAAATGGAATGAGTTGGCATAAGCTGCTATACCAACTCAAAACTCTCCAGAGATCCCCTTTTCACAATGTGAAACCTCAAAGGGCTGCACTACGAAAAGCAGCTGTAGTGGAGCTGAAAAGTTTGACCTCTGGACTCCAGCACTGTGCTCGTTTTATGTGTGTGTGACTCCCACTGACACCAACTGAAGAGTCCAGCACATGAGGAGAGCAGAATATCAGACAAAAAAAAATGTACTATGTGAATCTGAGAACAGAGTATTATTCTCTTGTGTCAAATTATTGCTCCATCTGGTAACATTAAGTGAATATGAGTGACTATTAGAGCTGAATCAATAAATTGAAACAATTTGTTTTGTGAGTTATTTTACTTTTTCACTTCAAAGAATGCCTGTGACTCTATTACAACTTCTTTAAGTATATTCCAAAAAACTTTGAAGGATTTTTTTTTTTTTGGTTTGTAAGTTACATGTGATTGCTCATATACATCACACTGCTCTGTTACTTTTCCCTAAACAGGACTTCTAATAGAGTTGGGATAAAAGAACACTGCAGCTGACAGTAGAATTTAGTTGACACAATTGTTTTGGAACATATAGTGAGCTAACCGTTGTTACCTTTGTTAGTAATTTTGGATTCTGAAGGTACACTTCTTTTCTTTCAGAGAATGCACTATAAGCCTTCTCTATTACTTGGGAAATAATTAAAAAAAGGAAGAGCAAAACAACGTCAATATTCAGGAGATCAATCTCCCTCAAAGAATGGATTTAGACCAGTCAAAAAGGTTGTATGAACCATTAAGTTTTAAAATATATCAATGATTTTGGATTTTAAAAAAGAACTCCACATCAAATGCTTTAGATTATAAGGCATATTTTGTTTATGTTCTCTTCAAAACATGATTTACAGCTCTGCTTTCATTACATCTGCTTCATACCTTTCCTTGATGACGCTAACATTAGCAGAGACAGCACAACTCTTGTAACACTGATGAGAACCTAGCTATTCCAGGTGACTCATAAGCACCAAAAAGTGCCTTATAGTCAAATTTAAACAGACCTGCCTTGTAGGATAAGAACAAGATGAGGCATTCTTTAAAAATCAAAATATTACCACTTCAAATTAGTCTTTAAAATAATAATTTAATTATTGCAGACTCACCTTGCATTTCTAGGACTGGCTGTTGTCAAATTAGTTAATGCTGTCACTACAGCTTCTTTTACCTCTTCATTATCACTGCTTAGCAACCGTACTAGCTGAGGAATCCCTTCGAAAGAAATAATTACATATATGAACATTTAAATAAACCATGGCAGTCTGCAAAACTGTAATATTCTCCTTATAAACTGAAAAAACCACAAATTCACATTTCATCCTTTCCCACCTTACTTACCCTGGAGTCCAAGGACACATTTACTGTCTATATTCTCACACATGGCAGAAATGGCTTGGGAAGCAGCAACTTTAACTTCATCATTGTTAGTTTCCAAAAGGCTCAGGAGAAATTTCTCAACCTCTTCCCAATGTAAGATTTTTCGTATTTCAGCTTTAAATGAGAAATAACAATAGCATTAATCTGCATTTGCTTTCCAAATCAGTGAAAGGACATTAATTTGATTTCATTTATTTGTTGGAAATATTGTGGTAACAGAGGCACCAGCCACTAAGAAATATGCACAAAGGACCTGAGCCAAATCCCATCATAAAACATCCTGAGTTGGAAGGGATGCGTAAGTATCATCCAAAATCCAGCTCCTGGATTAGGCTTCACTGAACTCTGAACCAAGCCCAAATAATGTCTATTAAACACAGTATAAACAATCATAGCCCAACAGAATGCAAAGTTTGTTCTCTGCAAGACTTTAAAACCACAGAATGCATACAGGCTTGATGGAAACGTCTTTTCCAATGCAACAGATCATACTTATTCAGGATCGTGCTGAACTTCAGTTTATGCTAACAAAGCCCAAACGCATAAAACTGAAGAACATACCAGTAAATGTACAACCGAACTTGGTGAAATACCACTCAATGTATTAAAATAGCCAAAAAAAGGCAAGGAGCATCACAAAAAAATTTTCTGCCCACTTTGCAGAGAATTTGAATTTCGTAGTTTAGCACAGTGTTCACTGCTGACCTACACTGCACTGACCAGCAGCAGCTGCGGAAGGAGAGATGCTCTTTCCTCTGCACAAGTAACAACACACAGCACCCACAAAGTGCCTACAGACATCTGTATGTAGATACCAATAAACTGATAAACTGCCTCATCTCAAAACTGATGAGATCAGAAATGCAGGTGTTTCTTAGAAAGATCCCTGAAAGAAACTTTCTCATGCAGAAAGGCATTGGAGAGCACGGAAGCTCTACAATAAGAGCCAATAAACATTTAACCATATGCATAATTTAAACCAGACTAATTACATGCTAGAAGTTATATCTACATAATATAATTTGGAATGTATTAAAGAATTTCAGGAACTGAGAAGTCAATGGGACTTCAAAAATATTTAGAAATTTTACCACTACATGCTACCGTTCTGAGGGATCACTCCCTTGTTTGGATTGTTGTCCCCCAGATAAAAAAAAAAATTAAAGGGGAAAAAAAAAAAGTGAGTATTCTTTTAGATAAATCTGAATCTGTAGTGAATAAAGTAAAGAAATACAAGTCCGCGAAGTCAATGAAAAGCAAGTTTGATCAAAAATGTAACTAGAGCAGAAATGACTCAAAGCATGGAGATGAGACGGGTGCAGTTGATTTCTCCTCTTCAGCTCAGTTTTAAACATTTTTAGAATCCTCAGATACGCAAATGAAATCTCAAAACAAAGATACAACAAATAAAACAGAGAGAATTTTAAGTGTCAGCAGAACTCTGGCCACAACCTTGATGCATATCAGCCAGCTCTCAAGAGAAGGCCTCCATTGGGATGAGAGACTGTTTTGACAAGTTGTCAAGTATGTCGCTGGCCTGTTACTTGCCAAGGTAGTCCATAATCCCTAATAATGATCTCTAGAGGTTCTTCATGCCTCAGCAATTTGTTTATTGTACAGCAAGTTACTTACTTGTTTACAGATTTTCTTAAAAATAATTCTTGCTTTTAAAAGCAGCTATGATGATGGGTAAGCATTTATTTTAAAGATAATTTATGCCTATACTAAACAATAATATGAATAAATAATTTGAATGAGTGAAAATAGTATTTTAAAATACTTTAAACAGAAAAATAATTTTAAAATAATGTAGAAAAACATCTTGAAACTGAACTTATGATAAAGAGTACGTATGTAAATTTATGTAGCTAGATTAATGAAAATTATTAATATTTCAATATCCAGGTGCCAATTCTATTTAAGGGATGAACATTTTCTGCAGATCCTCTCTCTTTGTGTATGAGTTGTTTGCTTTGTGTCCTTTACTACAAACTAAAAAGAATGCACAATTGAAAAGCATAGTTTATACTGAAGTACTTCATATGTCAGTGCCAACACCAATTTTACAGTGATTAATTTCTTGACCCTAATTAATTTGAATACATTGATTTAACATGAAGGAAAATCAAGCACACACAACTAAAAGAGTTTGGAGTATCAACTGTTCTGTCCAGATTTTAATGCATTGACCCCATGGTGAGACAACCTTTATTTTTCAATATATTTTCCTATTTCCCCATCTTACCCCAAAATCATGATCTGAGTTCTACTGATTACTTTTCAGGCCACTGTCATCACCTAATGGAATTATTTATACCAATATAAAATGAAAAAAGTTAATGTTAAGTAGTATCATGACCTCCCACTGATCTTGGGCTGAGATAATGCAGATAAACAAATATCTGTATATCTGTATTATGAAGTGCATTTGTTAATCAGGCTACAGAGCATGTTTAGTGTGCTTCCCTTTGAGCATGAGATGCATTGAGATACACAGAAAGAATGTGGAGAGCTTCAAACCAGAAGTTTGGCAGAGTAAGCGTCATCATCACTTTCTCCATATACACTCCACAGTATTTTGTTGTTGCTGGTGTGTCTGGCATTGTCAGGAGAAAATCAGGCTCTCCTTAATCAACAGTCCAGATAATCCACTCACAGACATTCAATAATTTATAGCATTAGATTACAATTTAGCATGCTGAAATGACTACATTATTTGGTGGGGAAGGCAGGAATTGCAGTACAATTCACCACTGTATTTCTGAGCATACAAAACAAAATAATCAATAAATTAATATAAGAAATTCAATATTATGTTACAGAACAAAAAACAATTCAGGACAAAGGCAAAATGATTATGAATAGAAATACAATCCATTTTAATGTACTTAAACAGAGCAGCATCCTAAAGATGCTATTTAAAGTTGAATATCATGTTTATATCATGTAGTTTATTCTGATACTGAGAATAACTCTTAAGGGATAAACATATCGTCTAACAACACCAAGTTACAACAGTCCCTTTCCAAAGGGTTGAAAGGGACATAAAACAAAACTGCTTGCTATGATCACATCTATCAGGGGAAAAAAAAAACAATCCAAAACCAAATTCCATCTGTCAACAACAATAATTTCAAAACCAGATACTGTTGTATACTCAGCTGCCAGGATTAAAAAACAGCTAGATACATGTTCTGTCATCGCAGAAGTACATTTTTCATTCCAATGAAAAGCAGTATTTTTTTACCCAAGTATACAGGAAATGTTGGTAAATTGCAACCATGATTATTAAACCTGAAGAATGTGGCTATAGCTATTGCAAACTCAATGAAAAAGTCACTACAGAACTAAGAGCTGTGTTGTTTATACTGGATTCACATCAAGGCAAGTACTAGTATAGTATACTTTAGTGTTGCATTTTGGATAGGCTGTTTAGTATGCTTATAACCAGAATCCAATCAAACAACAAAACCTGAAAATATTTGTTTCCTTCTTGCACTTGGGCTGTTTCTTATAGTGGTCTTTTCTTTTCACTGCAAGGCTGACTTTAGACCAGTATCTTTAGGTAGCTGAAAAATTTTCAGTGCTTTTGGGGACTACATTGAGCAGCAAGTTTACTGGACTGTGTTTCCACTGCACCAGGACAAGAAGTTTCCTGTTGTCTAACTGGGTGTCACCAAAATTCTACAGCTTGAAAGCCAATATTTTAAATCTCCTTTTGATGTATTTTCCCAGCTTGCTCCATCCATACTAACTGTCATAGGCTGAAGAAGAGAGCAAACCTTTATAATGAAACCTCATTGACTCCATTTGTAAAGAAGCATGACAAGAAGATGCATCTTCACTGACGGTAACATCCCATGATATAAGATCATAGGCAGTACTGTAATATATTATGTGTGATTCTTGCAACTGTGCTTTAAAAATGTGCTCAGACATGCTTCTACTAACAGCTGCTAAAATATTAGGCCACAAAAACTGAAAAAAAAGTGTGAAAGAGGAAAAGAAGGCTATGCTTATTTGAAAATAAATATGATAAAGGAGGAAGATGCAATAGAAAGCAGTGGGAGCAAATATAAATCTGCTTAGCATACAACTTACAAGCCTGTCACAGGACTATAAAAATGATACTGACAGTCCTAAGTAGCATAATAAAATAACAACACAGGAAAATACACAAAGAAAATACTGACATAAGAAGGTCCCTTCCTGTCTTTGATACCTGAACATTAATGAAAACAATTTTCAGTGACTTGCCAAGCTTCCAACAGATAATGGCAAAAGCAAAGAAAAACCCACAGAATACTCAGACTCTCTTTCTGTGTATCATTTTCAATCCAAATAATTACAAACATTCAGGATATCAAATTAAGCAAGGTGAGAAAAGAATCAGAAAGATAGCATGGGGAGAGATGAAAGGAGGTCTGAAATACAGCAGAAAGGAGAGATTATTTTATCCATGTATTAAATTAAATGACCTATTTTTAAAGTATACATAAAGCCACAATTCAACCACAAGGTGCCAGAATTATGAATGAAATATTTAAATTCTACTGTCATAAAAATCCCTTGACAGAAGTAAAATCTATAGTCAGAAGTATATTATTAGTTACATTTTATTTTGTTATACAACACTACTTGGCACATGTTGCAACCCAGTGGCCAATGTATGGAAGGAATTTCAAATGTAGTTTGATTAAAAGAGCATCCTTGTGGGCATAAATGATGAGCATGTTCTGCCTAATTCAGAATTCCTCAGTGAATTAAAGAAAAATATATAAAAAAGAACTATAGGATGAATAATTATAAAAAGATTACAATGAAACTATTTAACTCCCCTGGGAATATTAATCTGCAAGCCATTTGAAAGGTTTCCTTTCATGCCTCTGTTAAAGGAATTTGTATTTGAAATTGCCTGACATTTAGAAGAGCAGCTGAATGCAAAAGGAAGTCAGCTTGCAATGAAGTCTTAACAGATAGAGGCAGAAACAGTGCCAGCAAAGGTGGCTTAAGATGGCAGTCAGCTGGCATCACTAAACAAAAGACAAGGATCATATTTCCAGAGCTCCATTTTCTTTTGAGGACAGCATTTTACAAGAATATATTAAAATAAAATAATAAAAATAGATTAAAAATAAAGTGAGGTGAAACCATAACATTAAAAAAAAAATCTCCTAGCATCCAATTACTGCTCTGATTGGCAAGATTCATCACTGTAATTAATTGTTGCCAGTGCTTTCCTCAACACAAGCACTACCCTCAACCAGAGAAGATGGCCTCATTCTGGATAAAAATTTACTTCATAAACAATTTCATGTCCATGGATTATTGAAAAGTCACATACAGTCATAAGCTGCTTTGGTAATTGCCTTTGCTGCGTTCTTCTGAATATCAGGAACAGTAGAGACTTCTAAAAATGAAAGTATTTTTTTAAGGCCTCCTGTCAGCTGAATCTGTTGCAGAGTATGCACATCTTCGAGGCAATTTCCCAACACAGCAAGAGTTTCTATATGTAGATCGCTGAGCTCCTGATAAAAAATTAAAAAAAAAACAAAATAAAACCCAAACAACCTTGAAATCAGGACTAAAATATCTTAGGCTTTTAAGCTTGTAGGATAATTGTTGTAACTTTCTTTTGGACAGTTTATTCACACTGCAAAGTACATATTTACAAATACATATTTTCATATAATTTATTTGATGATGACTTAGGATTCAACACAATTTATTAAAAATAGTAAAACTCCCAGAAGTTTTTAATTTACATCAAAGCAGGCTAGACAGGTACTCAGAATGGGCCTGTGATCTTAAAACTTAAAAAAACTTCACTAATATCTCTACGCATTATATTTCCCATTGTGACACCTGAACTTAAGTAGCCCTAAACTGAGTCTCATAATAACATAAACAATGATAGGAAATTGTGTCTAAAGCCATTATATAAAGTAAACTCAATTCAAAAATTTAATAATAAACACTTTGGGAAATGTCTTTGCTTTTGCTCTTAGTAAGCTAGATATCCTAGCTTATCCTATCAAAGTTCCCTACAATTAAGTAACTCTTTGCTCTTATATCTCTCTTCCATAAAATAAGTATTATTTCTCATTAGTCATACAAACATCAGCACCAAGAATAAAAAAACTTTTAAGGCAAGTAAACCGTACATTGTTTTCCAGTATATTCAGAAGGCAATCTAATCCCTTATTTTCTCCCAGTAATATCCTGGTTTCTCTGTCTTTGCTAATTACTTCTAAGGTTTGAAGGGCCAACGACTGAATGACCGGATATTCAGATTCCAGTAGTCCCAGCAAGGGCGGAATTACATTCAGTTCACGAACTGCAGCACGATTTTGAAAATCCTGCAGTAAAATATTCCAACAAAGAATGTTAGTGATAGACAATATAACAATACATCAATTTCTCACTTTGCAGAAAGAACAGCAAAAATCTGATTTCAGACATTAAAAAATGAGTCAATACTGCAGAGCTTCCAGTTCTGCAGACTTGTTTCTTTTAAGCTAAGAATCAAAATGAATATAATCAAGCCCCAAGAACCTGAAATTTCAGGGGTTTGCATGATTGAAGTACCCACCACAAAATCTAGTCCTGTACAAAAAAGCCTATTCACTCTTGATTTTACTACATTTGCCTCAACATAAATGTTTCTTTTAGAAAGTTTTAACATTTAGTTTCACCATTTTTATTTACCTCAGTGGGAGGAAAACAGTTTTTTGCACTCTGCTGTGGTTGCCTGGTTATATCTTCTTTTGTTTTAGTAATTATAAAATGACAATTTAAAATTTCAACTTTAAACAGTGAATGTGCAGCTTAATAAAAAGACAGCAGTTGATTATATTAAAAAAGAAAATAAATAAATAAATTACAATTTGCTTTTAAATAGCTTATTGCACATGTGCAGCATGCAATTATCCTTATCAATATAAGCAAGCACCAGGTGCAGTTATCCAGATATACCCTGCAACAAAGACAGCGAGATAGTAAAAAAGAAAGAGTAAAATGTGATTCTGAATAGACATGCTCTGATGCCCCAAAAGAGATAGAGTTATAAACTGAATTCATTACTGAATTGATTCGCTTAAGCCAAGGGAAAGAACTGCCATACAAATGCACCATTCTTTTCCTAAGCAGCATATGGATGACATTAGTGGAAGTAGCCAATAACAAATCTATTCCTCCCAGTATGGAAAGTAGCTGTTGACAGCATTCACCTATCATTAAAAAGATGTTCCAAACTGTGCTATGGACTTGCCGGTCAAAACAAGAAACAATGCAATTGGCAGTTCTTTAATATACAGGATAATTCCAACCTTTTGGATAGACAGATTACAACTCTCATTACTAAGATTAACATTTTTCAACTGAGACATAAGGCAAATTATTATTTAGTTTTAAAAATCTGAACCTCATACTGATTTTACTTTTACTGCAGTACACCAAAGACAACTGCATTAAGTTCAACAGAATTAAAAAGCAGCTATATTCATAACTAATTTAACATTTAGGGACTCAGGTGCAAGGACTCAATGTTTCAAAAACATTCATGAACACTGTGGACTAAAGGAAGCAAATATTTTAAAATCACACAGAGCAATATTTTAAAATTACCCACAGAGAATGTCAGGGGTGGGGGCGCAAATGTTTATCTGCCTCTGAAGTTTAAGACAACAAACAAGAGCAAACTTTACCTGTACCAAAAGGCAGATACACTCAAGTGAATTCTTCTTAACATCAGGATCAGGGCTACCTAGCAGTCTGATAAGTGGTTCTAACCCACCTTGCTCAAATATTTTTACTTTAGTAGTATATTCAACAGCCATATATGCTAGACAAAGAGTAGCAAACTCATGGATAACTACATCTTCTGTGGGGAAAAAAAAAATAAACATTTTGATTAAGTTTTATTCAGCACAGAATATTTTCACTAATTCAGCAGTTTAAAGCATTATTTGAAGTCAATAAATAATAGCTGTTAAGCATACCCAATGTGTCCATAAACATCTTGTTCCATCTGTACAACACAAAACACTACTCAGTGAGCCACAGAGCTACTCCTATGAAAGCATTTACCTATTTAACATGTACTAGGAAAAATCACATTACAGGGTAGATTTTATTAAATTGTCTGATAAAATGGCAATCATAAATTATTTCTGACTGTACTTTTGCACAAGGAATGAATACTATAAGGTACCTTCTGGAGCCAGCTGTGATATAAGTGAATTTGTGACATCCAGTTCCCTCAGTAGCTTCCTGACATCATCTACAATGAAGTAAATACAAATATGAAGTCTTTTGTTTGGCAGTGTTGGCTGAGTAAAGAAAGAGGATCTGCTCCAACCAAAATTTACTTATGGTTATCCCCTGAGTGACAAAAAGACCTGACTGGAAAAGACACACAATTAAAGTTAGACCAAGATCATAATGGGCCCAGAAAAAAAAAGCAGAAACTTTCAAGTTGCAGATGACATTCCTTGACATTTGATACACATGAAGTTCCTCTATATTTCATTGAAACTTTATTCAAAATACTTGCATCTAGCAAGTTCTGATTAAATATTGCATGATTTTAGTTGCCAAAGAAGTCATACCCCAATAGTTAAAATTATTTGTGGTTAAAATTATCAATTTTAATAATTATCAAATTATTAAAAGCAATCCTTCTGTTATTTAGTTTTCAAGCCATCACTTTGCAATTTTATGCTAACACCAGCCCACACAGCAAATGGAAAACATGAATTACACAGGTCTTACTAAAATCACAGTAAAGTCTTTCAGATTGCATTTCTAATGTTGTCAATGGCAAAGCAGCAAAACCTCAACCCTTGGATAGAAAAATCAAATCATATTTTTTGGGACAAACTTCATGTGATCCTACAGGGCTGTGTTGTTATTATCAACACATTCAATATGTTGAAATCTGAGAAGAAAAGGTATGAGTTTAATCTACTTTTAAATAAAAAACCAATTAAGATGTGAATATAAATGGGAGATATTTGTTCATTCAAATCCATGTTTGTGCAGCACCATTGACAATATGCTAATACCAAATTAGAAGTAATCTAAGTGGGTAAGGTCCAATGCAGCATGACAAGCAGGTAGCAGTTGATGAGAAGACTTAGAGTGTGGTTGGGATATCCTCATGGAAGACAACTGGGTAGAACATTCACCAGATTAAGACCTGTTTAATTACATTAATCAGATATAGCACTATACACTATACAGCACTATAAAAAGTTAAGCCACTGAAACTCAACCTTACATCACTTTATTCTGGGCCATTAATATAGGATTTTTTCACATTATCAACCTCCTGTTTTGATGACCACACACTGAAAAATAGTAAAACCTTGAGACTCTTACTATTAGAAGCCATGATGCCAAATACCATGATGGCATTTCTGCGTACAAGTGGATCTTCATGTGAGAGGAGCTTATACAGATGTTCCAATGCTCCAAGACCAAGAAGTGTCACTTTGTTTTCATCACCTGAAAAGGAACTGGGTTAAGAGCCCAAAAAAAAAGGCCAGCAACTTCAGTTATAATAAATCAAGGTAAAACTACTACAAATCTTTTCTTGAACAGTAGAATCAAAGAACAGAGGCCTGACAGGTCCTTTGAAGATCATCTGATTTACACTCCTAATAAATATGTGGATTAATAGTGTCTCAGATTAATTCACATTTTTCAAGCAAAGCATGCTTTTGTCTATTGGCACTCCACTCATTCGTTGGAGACTGTCGTGAAAGTACAAAGGAAAGCTTTCTACTTAGCAAAGTACAGGTGAACAGTGTCAGGTGAGCGCATTTTACTTTCCTCCTTTCTTGCCTCCCAATTGGATATTCCTCAACATAACATTTCACTGATACTGTGAATCTTTACTATCCCTCAAGGGAAGCAACTACCAGGATTTGTATCATTAATTCCTACCTGAGATTTCTACCACCTGAGAATGAAGTGCTTTGTAACTGAATAGGTGCTGGATGTGCAAAGAACAGAGGAGTTCAGTGTGATTACAGCCTTCTGTTCCTGCTCACACAAAACACATACAAACCCCAAGAAATAAAATCCCAATCCTACTCCCATTCTCAGTTCCCAAAACAGCTTTATAATTCATTTTCTAATGAACCTTTCCTGGCTACAAGTGAGAAATATGAGAGGAAACTGGAGATCTATACTCATTCTCAGGCCAAGACATGATTAAAATGGAGGAAGTATTATTTATTATGGGACTTTATTTACTAGCAACACTCCAAAAAAATAGATTAACTGCAATTAATTAACTGAAAACAACTCCTGCTCTGCAAAGTTACAGTCTAGTCTTCTGGAAGATTACAGGAATATCTACATTAATAATTTAAAGGATTATTCTTTTAGTATAAACATAAAAGATATAAGCATCTATCTCCCTGCAGTGTGACATATTTTACTGTGGACAGGAGGGAAGGAGCCAGCAAGAGTTTATGGTTCGTAGCTGTCTCCCAACAGTCCACATTCTCTCTTCACATATTCAGAATTTGATCTCATGCTCTCAACCAAGCTTGCCATATTAAGCAGAACCTAAATGTCTTTCAGAACCCAGGGACCACTAGCCAGCTGTCAAAGACTTCAGCTCTTCTCTCACAACTTCATCAGTGTTGGTAATTTACATCAGTATAATAATCAGCGTATAAATGCATAATTTTTAAAGAAAACATAAATTAAATGGAAATTAAAATTAAACCAGATTAATCAGAGCAAGAATACTACCAGTGTATACCAATGTGAGTGGCTAACATTGAATAACATGGAATAAGTAGGAGACAACTTAGGAAATTATGGGCTACATAAATTTGAGCCTTTGTTATACAGTTGTTCATCTCCTGAGCACCTTGAACATGATGTTTAGCTATAGATTATACAGGGACCTTTGGAAGATTTGGAATCCTGGAGACTTGTTAGATTCCCAACTCATCCAGAAATACACCTCATAAAGGAAGCTGAGCAGCCTCCAATGAATCACCTGCACGGAAATACCGACACAACAACTTTGTGTAAAAATAACAGAAAAAGGCTAAGAAGTTCTTGTTACTGAAAACTGAAGATTAAATGGTATTAATTATTAAACAGTAAAAATTCTCCAACAAAATTATAAAAGTTTCCTTCATGCAAACTACAAGACTTCTTTATTACTGCAACTTCAGGTTGGATAGACATTTCCAAAACCCCCCCCAAACTTTAACAGATGCCTTTGAGGAGAAAGTAAGATTTCAATGCTAGGAAACAAAACAGTTGTGAACTACTATCAAAATCTAAGCAGTGCAAAACAAAGCTCATTGCAAAAATACCAACCTTTTGATGCAAATTTATATAGAGCATCGCATGCTTTGGCCAAAACTTCATTTTCAGGAGAACTAAGCATTAGCACAACTGTTGCTGGTGTTTTGCTTTCAATCAGTAAAGGATCAAACTAAAAACAAAACAAAAAAAAGGGAAAGAAAAGTTTGATCTATACTAAGTCTTCCTGTGTGCTGCAGTAGACTCCCACATTTCATTAAAAATAAAATAAAATCTTGTTTGATATCTACACTGAATTAGAAATATTAATGAGTTGCTGTTTCCTTGGAAAAGTCCAATTTTTTTAATAACAATTAGAGTCACTGTTGAAAAATTAGAAAGCATAATTGACTTCCAAATAAATATAACCATATGTGATTTCATCACATATGAAGATTCTGGAAAAACTTTCATGCTTCCCTGCAAATCTAGAAAGTTTTGAAGGTAACAAGCTATGTAGTTGTTATACATGTAAGAGCATTCCGAGACTTCAGAACCAGACATGGGAAGTTTTTTTTGAGCAGCTGTACACAGAGCCCGTGGACTCAGCAGGTGTACAAGGAAGAGGATTTGGTTACTCTGTGGCAATATCACTTTGTGGCTGCTTAAAAAATAACGGAACACTTTCTGTGCCTTTGTCAGCTCAGTTCACCAGCTCACCATGATCCTGTACTAGATTAAGTACTTCCAAGATATAATTCCTGCTCACCCAGCTAGAAATGATACAAAGGTTTCCTTTCCATTTCTGAGCTCCCTCATGCAGAAAGAAATCTTCCAACAAATCGGAGAGTTTTCACCCTCTTAATAGACTCCTTAGGACTAACATCACTTGGGCAAGGGAATCCTCTAAAAAAGCCTTTTGTTTCCTAAGAAGACTCAAGGAATTCTGAAAATTCTACTCATTAAAAAGTTTTAAGCTTCCTTGTATTTAAAGTAATTGCTTAGTATGAAAAAACTGTCTTCTATCCTCACACTTCAGGCCTATACAGTATCTGTGTTACATACAGAAACTACTAGATACTGGAGTCATGCAGTTTCTCAAAAACATTGTATTTATCTTTAAAATATAGCAGATTACAAGATAGCCATACAAATTAATTTAAAATATTATTACAATATATCTACATATATATTTAAAAATGTCAATAATTTGTTTTACTTCATTAAACAAACTTCTAAAACCTACATCAGAGGCACATGTTGAACAATCAAGGTATGAAGATACATACAAATCAGTTGTCAGCAAGGAAATTTTGGGGAGGAAATCCTAAAAAACATTACGAGTGTGCTAGAAGAAAAATGAACACAGAGAAAGGTTTTTCTTCTCCCTTCTCTGACTTGCTTAAAAATAAGGCAAAATATGATACTAGTACCAAGACTTTTAAATTCATGTTTTTGATAGGTTTTTAAATCTGACTTTCCATGAGACAGATCACGCAATTTAGCAGGCAGCAAGGTCAACATACACGTCCCATTAAGAGGTGGCCTGCCTAATGTGCTTAACTGGTCTACCTAGCTTCAATCAAGTCTAAAATCTGAAGAAATTGTCCAATTTCATGCTTGCTGTGACAAGCTGGAGGCATGGGCCAAATCATGGAACAAAGCCCCTTTCTAAAAAAATATAATCACCTTACTATACCATAAGTCATTTTGCCTAATAATGACTCCACAATGGGAATTAAATCAAATAACAGCACAGAGGTGCAAGTTACATCTTAAGGGTGGCCCTAAAATGATGGAATCGTTTATAGGAATTTTCTTTTTGGATTGTAACAAGGCAAAACAATCCAGCTTATCACTGCTCATTTTACCTATGGGTAAAATGAAAGTCCCTTTAGCTTCTTCACACTTCTCTACTTCTTCACATTTGGGTCTTTGCATGGACAGAACATGATCCTCAGGTAAGTGCTATTATTTAAACACAGACATAGCTCCTGAGTTTGGTCAAATACTTGGTGATGGGATAAAACTCCAAGTTTTAGAAAAGGCTGGTAGTTCTTCAGAGAAAAATAAACACCAATACTGATCTCAGATGAAGTTCAATAAGAAATGAAAAATGAAATAAGAGTTTTAAATCTCAGTTATTTACACATTGATGTAATACCAAAGTCAGAATTGCATTGCTCCATTTTCAGCGTTTCTCATGTTTACAAGTAATTGTATAAACCCCAACTCAATGAAAATTCCTAGGATTTAATGACAGGTTGGCACATGAGCACAGTGAAATTAGTCTAATCTCTACCCATTTAATTAGACATTAGATTTGCTATTACTGTATGCAATATTCAATAGGCACTTTCCTATTAAAAGCACTTTTGTGCTTAAAACACAGTAAAAATAGTCACTGAAATCAATGTATCTTTAAGAATCAGAGGCCTGAGCAAGTGAGTGATTGAGGAAGAATTTCTTTACTGTGTGGTGACTGTGCACTGGAACAGGCTGCCCAGAGAGGCTGTGGAGTCTCCCACCCAAGAACCATCTGGATGCAATCCTGTGCAATGTGCTCTAGGATGACCCTGCTTGAGCAGGGAGGTTGGACCAGATGACCACCGTGGTCCCTTCCAACCTGACCCATTCTGTGATTCTGTGATGTGCTGGGAGGTAACATTGTTCATCAAAACTATCATAGAACTGGTTATGACTTCTCCTTATCATTATGTCAGCATAGCTAGTGTTCCACCTTTTTTGGTTTTTTTATACAAGACTTGCATCTAAATCTTCATACACCACTGCAGACTCTTCCTGTAATGGCACATACAGGACATTATGTGCTAGAATAATATACTTGAAGTTACAAACAACCTTGAATAAACACAGAAATTTAACTAATTTATAAGCAACAACATTTCATTCATTCAGTTTGTATTAAGAAAACAGCAAGTTAAATGAAAAAGAAAGCTATAACCTGTCTTTGATCTTGACTTTTGTGTACGTTTCACCTCAAAGCCATTAGCAACTGAAGAGTATTTGGGGTTTGGTTTTGGTTTAGGGTTTTTTGGTTTGGTTTTTGTTTTTTTTTTTTTGTTTTTTTTTTTAATTTCTCTTAGGGGGTTTTTTTTGGGGGGGGGCTGTTTTGTTTTTGATGCTTTGGGGTTTTTTTCTGCTTCCATCAACTTAATTTAGTTGAAATTTAATGTAATACAAAATATGTTTCCAGTCAGACTAAAGACTCACCTAGTTCCACATCCTGTCTCTGACAAGGGCCAGGTAAGAGGTGTGGGCAAGTAGACTATTAAATTTTACTTATGTTCCCACTTGGATACCAGCTCTGCAACCTAGAGAACTGGAGAGCCTAGGGATTTTATCTCTCTGTTCAAAAAGTCCAAGAAAAATTTGTTACATAATTTTTGAAGCCATCTGTATTTTAACATCCTTAATATTCTGAGACACAAGTATGACAGTTAAAGAGTCATAAAATAACTGTGCCTCTTCTTTGATTTAAAAATACCACCTGATAATTTTATTTATACTCCACAGTTCATTCACTATAAGAAAAGGTGAACTAAATTACACTCATTTGCCTTCCCTGTACATTCATAATTTTTTAAGTTTCTATGATATTCCTCTTCACAGTGATTCCTTCTGGAAATGAAGAAACCTACTCCCTTTGATCTTTCCTAAAGCAGAGGCCACCCTGTCTGTTCTTATTGTCCTTCTTAGTTCAATCTTCTGTCTTTCTATAATTCAGCTATATATCTTTCTGTTTTGTTAATTCTGTTGTCTTTCTATAGTTCAGCTCTACCTTTTTGAGATGGGAACATCAGAACTGTTAATGGCATTCATGTGCATGTACAGGGCATTTGCTATTAACACGACGTTTTGTCCTTTATTTCTGGAATTTGAAATTTTGTACTTATTCACTTTCTCCTACTTAGGAACTAGATGCCATTTTCATGAAAATATCCACATTCATTCTGATACACTGGATGACACAGCTCCAGAATAAAAACCCCATGATTGGCAACTTCTCCTCATTACGAAATCCGAGCAATAACTTGTTTTCTCACCTTTGCTTCCTATTTTATAACCAGACATTATTGCTAGGAGACTAATTTCTTTTTACCTGTTCATGTGTATGAGAGTGAAAAGCCTGGTCTGAAAACTTTTGGAAAAGCTAAGCAACTGTATCAATCAGAACATCATTATCCATTTGCTCACTGACCCCCCCAAAGAACTCAAGTACATTTCATAGCTCAAACTTTCCTCTACACAAGCACTATTGATTCTTCCCCATTATTATCATATTTATCCATGGGTTTGGGTTTTGTTTTTTTCAAGAACTATTTCTACCAATTGACACAGCACAGCAGAAAAACTTCATGTAATTATTGTTGTACTTCCTCTCAAAAATGAAAATTTTCTACTATCCATTCTTCTGGTACCACATTTTCAGATGTTAGGTATTTTTCATTTAGCACAAGACCTGGGCAAACACTATTTATTCCTACTTGGGCAATTTTATCACATTTATTTTAGTGATTACCACATTGCTTTGTCTTTTGACACAACAATAAGTAATTTTGCTTTTCTTTCATGACTGCAATCACCTAATAGCGTCCCCCCTAAGAAGCTTCTTGCATCTAGTCAATTTGAAAAAGCTTTACTGCTAGTTTTTGTATCTTTGCTAGTTCTCTCCCAAAATATTTTGATGCAGGGTGACAGTGCTTTTACTTCTCATTTGGGAGTGGAAGCATTTTTTTGTTTTCCCATTTGGATGAAAATCCCACCTTTTGAAGGATGTATTTACCTGCTAATTATTCTGGTTTTTAATCATGCTGGTTTTTCTTTATTTTTAATCCCTTAAATTTGATTTAAGGTCAGTTTTAACCTTTCACCTCTCATAGAATCTTCAGAAGCACTACAGATATCTTCACTATTCTTGATCCCTTTACCTAGAAAAATGGATTTAGCAGATACATGGATGTGCTAATTATTTCAGTTCTGTGAGTGTCTGATCTCCTGTACTAACAATAAATCCCAAGATATTCCACTGAATCACAAATAGTTGATATTAGAAGGCACCTCTGAAGACAATCTGGTCCAGCTGCTCTCTTCAGAGCAGGGTGAGCTAGAGATCAGGGCTAGTGCACAGTCTGATTTTGAGTAACCCCAAGGATGGAGACTCCACAAGCTCCCTGGACAACCTATGCCATGCCCCACCATTGTTAAGGTAAAAGAGGAATTTTTTTTTCTTATGCTTAAATGGAAACCTCCTGCATTTCCATTTGTGCCTACTGCCTCTCATCTTTTCATGGGGCACCACTGAGAAGAGCCTGGCCTGATTTCTTTACTTCTTCCCATCAGCAATTTTTACACTGACCCCTCCAAGCCTTCTCTCAAGACCAAGCAGGCCCAACTGTCAGTCTCTCCTCCTATGACAAATGCTCCAAGACTGCTCCAGTAAGGCTTTGTCTCTCTCCTACCAGAGAACACAGAACAGGGCACAGCACTCCAGGTGTGGTCTCACTCACCAATACTCAGTGGAAGAGTCCCCACTCTCAAGTTGCTGGCAACACTCTGCCTAATGTCCAGGATTTTGTTAACTTTCTTCGTCCCAAGTTCACATTTCTGGTGCATGTCCACCAAAATCACCAGGTTCTTTCCTGTAAAGCTGCTTTCCAGCTGTCTTCACCCAGTCTGTACCGGATATTCTTCCCCCAGGTGCAGGACTTAGCCATTTCCCTTTACTGAACTTAATTAAATTCTCAATTTCCTATTTCTCTAGGAAATTGTTGAGGTCCCCCTGAATGGCTGCACAACGATCTGGTCTGTCAATCACTCCTCTTACTTTTGTATCTTCTGCAAACTTGCTGGGGGTGCGTTCTGTCCCATCATTCAGGTCACTAAGGAAGAGGTTGAACAGTACCTGCTCCAGGATCAATCCCTGGAGCACAACACGAGTGCCTGAGCTCCAACAGGATCTCATGCTGCTGATCACAACCCTCTGAGCCTGTCAGTTCAGCTACCTTTTGGTTCATTTACACTGTTTATCTCATCTGTACTTCACCAGCTTACCTGTGAGGATGTTACAAGAGGCAGTACTGAAAGCCTCACTAAAGTCAAGTCAAATTAATATTTAGACATTAATCAAAAGAAGGTGTTTATGTGGAGACAATTTCAGGAGTGGACTGTGCCAATTCACACATTCCACTTTTTTTTAACATCAGTCTTGTGAATGAAGCCATTTTCAAAAATACTCAGGTATCTATAGTTTTCTTTAAGAGATAACACTTCAGTATTTTCTCTAGGGATAATCTTAGGCTCCCCTTTCAATGTCCATGACCTAGCTGATGATCAAATAATAGTATTGTCTAGAACCAAACTTAATGTAGATATCATGTGAAAAGTTCCCATCAATCTATGTCAAAGTTAGCATATTTTATCTGCCTGAATTACTGTCTTAGGTCATTCATAAGAGAGATAGAGGCTCAAAGCAATGTTTTTCCTCTTGGAGACCAATTCTCAGAACAGAGAATACTAAAAGACAAATTATGAAAGGCATTGAAAACAGAGTCCTCAGGAATACTTTCTGAAACATATAAGCAGTGGCTAGGCTAAGAGATGTGTTTCCCACCTGTTCCTAGAAATCTACAAAAAATTAGTGGTCATCTGCAGTACCATATCTTCTCAGAGCATTCCACATGTGCAAAGGCCTTCTTTTATAAGCCCATCTACATTATCTCAAGGCTTCTTTTCTTGGACTTGACATTTTCATAAACAGATTATCAATCACAAGATAATACCTAATACATCTTTTATTTTGTCTGCATCTCATTTTCTGCCATCTGAAACAGCCAGGTGAAATTTAAAGTTTTCAGATTTGATTTTACACAATCATTATCAACAAAAGTCTTATCATAATAAGATTTCCTTCATTAATAGTTACAATGATCTATTTTCATGTTTAACACTGTCTTGATACATTTCTCCTGCTACGACTGCCAGAATAGACATACTAGCCCGAAATACAATAAGGGTAAAAACGAAGCCAAAAGCTGTAGGTGCTATCTGGAATTCACTCTTTCCAATTCATTCCTTTTGATAGTTTTACTGACTTTTTCTGTGTATTCACAGGTTATTGTGAACAACATAGCATGCTGTACCACTGTTTTCTCTAGAAAATCTAGGTGCATATTTTGGATATAGAAATTGTGGTGCTGCATCTACTGATTTGCTAGCTATTTACTGAAGAAGCCAACTTTTATCATTTCCACTCATCTGTATGACTTAAATGTGTTGTCATGCCTTCAAACCTTTTCTTAGGCTGAAAAGATACTTAGTCTTAATTCTTCAGGCCTGTTTTAATTAGACTTATCCACATACACCTTCTTTGTGACTCCTGGTTTTCTAGGTTATTTTATACAGATAGAAATTATGTTGAGGTTTTATGTAATTTCCTTTCATAAGGATTTATTATTGATTGAAGGTTATGAATTACATTTGTAATATTCACCTTTCCACTGAACAGCTGGGTAAACCTGATGTCAACCGTTATGTCTCAGTGACATCATGGCTATTGGATATTACTGTCTTAGTCAAAACTATTTATACTTATTTAATATTGAAACTGCAATGTAGTTTTTGCTAAGTATTCTGTGACCTTTGAAAAAGCTCTTGCAGTACTATAACTCTTTACACATAAATCCATTGGGTTTTTTAAAACAGTGTACAGAACCTGGCATTTAGTGGGACTCATTGAGGGAGTGGGACTCCCTCTGTGGGACTCATTGAGGTCCCCATTTTCATTAATTTGGTGTTATTTAACACAGAATTGATACTGTACTTTTTTCAATGTTTCTGTATTTCCTCTACTTCTTTCTGAAGAAAACAATTAAACTTTAAAAAATAGCTATGTTTTGAACAATTATCTTTTTGGGGGCCTCTTTATACCTTGTGAATTTATAGAAATTCTTGAAAAGTGTGCTAGTGTCAGACCCTTAACCTCCACCTTTTGAAAAAAAAGTCTCCCTATCACCATTATTCTATATTTGGCTTCAGCTCTTACACTTATCACTGTACTTCCAATGGCAACAGAAAAACCTAAACTGCCTCTTAAGACTGTATATATTTGCAAAAGTGACAGAGTACGTAGTATTATTCAAAATATTTGTCAAATTTTATATTCTGTAAAAAACCACAGATCCATCTAGGCTTTTAACTCTTTCATCCTTAAAGAAAGAGCATGTATTCACAGTTGAAAAGACAGGCAGATTTCAGGTCGCTCTTCTCCATTCTCCTTTGATTTTTACAAAGAGAAAGCTAACACTGTTCTTCAAATAAAAAGAAGCCTGGATTGTTTCATACATAACTGTTTGCAATGCCTGCCAAAGACAACAATCTCTACAAAGAACTACACATGCCCAGTCACTCTGGTTTGTATGCTGTCCAAGAAAAGCAGAAACAGAGACATCTTTAAAAGCCATTTTTAGAATAATGTGGGTAAACTAGGAGAATAAGGAACTATGTAAGGACCATAGAGCTGGGCCTGTAATTGTGTAATGTTTATTTTATAGCGCATAGCAGTTTATAAACTTACCACATCCTTGGGTGGAGACTCTGCTTCCTTCTTTACTTTTTTACCCATTCTAAAAACAAACAAACAAACAAAAAATAAAAGCAAGCAAACAAACTCCCTTCTGTATTTCAGGAACCAGTTTACCAGTGATTCAGGGAGCCTTGTAAGACAGACTTTCTTATTCATTTGACCGACCAAATCAGTCTGAAAATTTATTTGACATAGTAATTTCTGTAGAGAAGGTAGTCCCTCTTTCTAACATTTGTACACATTTGGTAAAACACATCTGTCAACAACATACATAGCTAAAAAGGCCTCAGACAGCACAGGCTCAGGTTGTAATGTCGTACAAATACATAGAACATCCCTTTCTGTAAATTAGTTTTATCTGCATCTATAAATCATATATGAACTTGAAAGTCCTTTTAGGGCATTTCCCCATGTTTGTCTATACATTCTATGTTGGCAAACATTCCATACAACTGCAGAATGTACAAATAAATTCTACCTTGAAAACATGGTTCAAATGCAATTTGAATTCTCTGTTCATATTTCACAGGAGACAAAAATCAGGTCTGCAGGTATTATGAAACAGTTCTGCACAGTATAAACTTCATTGATTTTAAAAAGTTACATTTATTTACACAAAGTCCAGCTTGTCTTATTTCTTTTTCTTTTTGTATTAGCACACATGCACATAACCAAGAAGACCTTCTCAGCTGCATCTAATAGCAGCTTCTGAAGCATGTGGATGTAATACCTCATGTGGACCTAATTTCATGTAGCTTGCAAAACTTCAGCAGAGCCTTCCAGTTAAGGTACAGGCAAAAGTAAAGGGGAACATGAGCCACTAGCACTAGCTATGCGTAGAACATAATCCAAGTTATGCCGAACTTAAGTTTATTTTAACACTGTGTAAAAGTGAAATGTGCACCGTTAGTACCCCTTGTTAATTCTTTGGTTAGTTCTCAAAGGGAGACCACACATTCACCCTCAGCTGGAGTTTACTGAGAGCCTACCTCTGGCATAAGAGATTATTTTCTAGTGCAACATGAGCTGTAGCCTGGCTGCTTACAAAAGTCAAGGCTATTCTTTGTTGATTTCAACAAAAATTTGCAGCTCTTCTTGAATTTTCCAGGTACTGCTCCTCTACCAATCTCTACAAATAAATTGTAACACAGCACTAATGAAAGCAGTTGATAAAGCATATCCTAAAAAAAGATCAAAAATTTAAAACTTCATAGGCAGGTCACTAATTACAGTTTTGAGAGGAAGATCCACACAGCCAAAGACTTTTCAGCTCCAATCTGCTTTACCCTTTTGCATCTGTACACACACACGTATGAACCAGACGCACACAAATTCAGTGTTTGAGAAAGCACAGCTTTGGCCAGAGACAAATTAATTTATATAAGAAAAAGTATAAGGGCAAATTACTGACAGTATATTCAACAGGTGTGATGGACATACTACCTTCTGATTTATGCAGTCACTGTAGAAAGTAAGAATCATGCACACATGCAAGAACCAGATTTAGATGGACATTCAGGAACTGGGTTATTTAAATTGTGCTAGATCCTGGTATGGAGATATGGACACGTATTCAGAATCATTCAGTTCAGTTCAATTCATTTCAGATATAAATTAAGCTGCAGTCATAAAAGGCAATTTTAATTCTAAGTGAGTTTAATTAAGTTTAAACCAACTAATTTTAAAAGTTAATTAATGTAAAATTATTTATAATGTTATATAATTAATGTTCTCAGATTCAAATTATATATATTTCAAGACCAAGAATAACTAAGGCTTTTAATGTCAAATATTTCTTCACTCTGTATAAGTACATCCAATTTCTAAGCATATTTTAAAGAAACTTCTACATATTTCTAAGTGTTCAGAAATATTTGGTTCCTTAAAAAAATTCATTAAAAAAGCAGTGTCATCTGTAGCAACAAGCAGAGAGAACAGGTCAATTACTTTACTGTCGGTTATGCCTCTCAGTCTATTTCTTTGCTGCAGTTACTAATCTAGATTTCAATACATTCTGCCATCAAATGTTGGTGTGAGCTTTGTTTCCATAAAGCTCTCTGTATTCAGTGGTCATTCTCTGACTTAAGAGAATGATGGACATGGAATTATTTGGCTTACTGATAATTAAAAATGTGTCTTCTGCATTGAACTGTAACTATCACATATAATCAACGTGTACAGGTATTGAAAGGTTACTGACCCACAGAAGAGCTTTTTTATGCAAATCCCTTTCCCTCCAAGATAACTGCATGCTGTCTTTTTCTCAGTAGGTTTACAGTATGCCTATTTATGATTCTCAGTTTACCAATCTAAATATTTAGAATTTGGAAAACAATTGTAGTAGAGCTTAAATTTTTATACCTATGAAGTGCTGGCTTAATGTCACCTGTAAAACTTATTTTAAAAATTAAAATTATTCATTAGTAATTATACGTACATGTAATTAAATTAATTAATTCCTGGACAAACTTGCTGCTCATAGCTTGGATGGGTTAACACTTTGCCTGGAGGAGACTCAGGGGGACCTTACTGCTCTCTGCAACTGCCTGAAAGGAGAGTGCACCAAGGTGGGGGCTGGTCTCTTCTTCCACATAACAAGCAATACAGCAAGAGCAAATGGCCTCAAGTTGTGCCAGGGGTGGTTTAGATTGGATATTAGGAAATATTTCTTCACCAAAAGGGTTGTCAAGCATTGGAACAGGCTGCCCAGGGAAGTGCTTGTGCCACCAGTCCTGGAGGTATTAAGACATTTGGTGCTTAGGGACATGGCTTAGTAGTGGGCTGGGCAGTGTTAGGTTAACAGCTGGACTTGTTGTTCTTAAAGGTCTTTTCCAAACTAAATGACTCTATGTTTCTAAATCTTAAAGACAAAATAATATTCTCATTTGAGTAATATCCTCTACTTCATATCCTGCACATTTCTAGAATCATAGTAGCATGTCTTTCCTACATATGTTTTTTGAGATTAAAGAGCTGATTGTTTTAAATCATGTAGAGCTAGAGGTAATAAAGTACTTTGACCTAACAGATGTAACCAATACATAGCCAAGCAATCCATGAAGTTATCATTCTATGCTACTTCCTGTCCTTCCCCTGGAATTTATTGCCTCAGTGGTAGACAAACTAGCCTGCTTTCTTTCTCCGACCCAATTTTAGTGCAGTGGTGCAATCAGGTGGTGTCTCTCAAGCAGCAGGACAGTCATTATGTCTAACTAAATCCTCATTCCAAAACCACAATCCCCAAAGCTCTCCCTCAGCTCTGGCTATTCTTAGTGCTTTAGCTCAGTAGGCACTTCCCTGTTTCACTCTGAACTTCATTAGCTTTCCCACAGGACCAGAACCACTCCAGTGTGAGCATCCTAAGTTAAACCCATATCCAGAATCTATGAGCAGCGTCCATTAAACTAAACTAAGTATCAGCACTAAATTTAATCACTCTGCTTGATAATTGATGGAGATCTAGTCAACATATTCAATAGCTCTTAAGACAGATTCATCTTAAAGAAGGTATCTAAAATGGAATAGCACCTTAAAAATAACTACTTTTTCCTTGGACCAAGACCAGAGTCTGGAGTTGTTAGCTCACGTATTTACACTGACGTCTAAGTTTGTGAGCTAAGTTTATTACCCCATTTCTCCACATGAACCCATATGCCAGGCTAGGTCTGGCAGACACTATCATAGCAGACTGAACACTAGCAGAACCAGGCATACGAAAAAACACAGCCACCTTGTCTTTTTTGCAATGGCTGCAGGAACAGGCACATCTCCAGTAATATCTCTATGACCAGAACATTCTGCTTGTGAGTGGAAAATTATTTTCCAGAAGGTCCCAAATGCAGATTTTTTGGTTCAAAGTGGAAACCTCTAACTTCTTAACTATTTTATCAGGAAGTGGCATCTCTGCCGTGTCAAATAAAATACAGAAAATTTATTTAGTTTTTGAAAGAGTTGCTGCAGGATGCCTGCTCAGAGGAGCAGACTCCAAGTACTAGATCATAAGATAATGATGGCCCTGATCCCTGTACTTATTTATTTTTGCTGTGATGCTTTAATGTGAATAGTTGCTTTTCTCAGTGTGAATAGTTTCTTAGATTGCAAATTTGAGATACCCACTTATTTCTAGTCACTACACTTTTTATTTTTTAAAAACACGAGATGACGGCTAGCAAGTGAGCTTTAACAAAGAAAGAATCTATAAATAGTATTCTGAAATATGAGGAAAGTTTTCTGATTGTTTTTCTTTTTGAAATACTGAAGTCTTATAAATACTTCCTTTACCCTATTACAGTCCTGTTGCATACACTTAAAGAACATACTATTTCCTGGGTTTAAATCAGACAATGCATTTAGAAAACACTTCCTGTTTCATTTGCATCTTCTGTTTTCTAAAACCTTAAATAACAGATGCAAACCTAGGACGTGGCACATACTGCAAGAGCTGAGTCGAAGAACAGCAATATGTCAAAGGCACTGCCAGCAGTGGAACTTACCTCTTAGTTGAGGAAACAAAGGTCTGTGCTGAGAGCAATTACCCCTGTGGAAAAGCAATGCAAGGAGAAGGATTTAGAAATAGCTTCTAACCAGTTGTTTATTAGATGATCCACTTTCAAATTAACAGTCCGATACTATAAGATAGTCTCAATCCATGTTACTACAACCTAGCCACGATTTTCAGGTTCTTACTGAAAATGATGCACAAGTGAGATTCTTTTTGCCTTACAGGTAATAATTACATAATGTCAATTTAGTTGAGCAAGTTGAAGTATATTGAACAGCTATTGAAGTAAAGCTGTTTATTTTTGTGTCAGAGAAACTATTTTTTTCTTGTGATAACACTGAAAATTGCCTATAAATCAGTCATTATCTGATGACTGATTATTTCAATTGTCTTTTGTATGGACACTCTAGTACTGCTGCCCTCCAATGGAATCAAAAGATAATCATAGCATCAGCAGACAATCTCACTCCTTTCTTGAGTCCATAAAACAATATGTCCTCTGTATACCAGCTTAAATATCCTCATCATTCTCAGATAGCTTCATCTTAATTAAGAGAATAATGTAGAATAGTCTTGAAACTCCTTTCCTTCTCCCAAATTCTCCTTTCATCTTTTTTTCTGCCCAACTCCTTAAATATGGATCAACAGACTTCCCTTTCCCTGTGTTGTCATGACAGTGCAAGCATTACCACACTATTAAAAAACTTGGCTTCATATAATGGGAGAGTTAAAAAGAGATAGTAGGTCCAATTTAATATTCAGTTCCTGCAGATATAGATATTTGTGCCATATGAAAACAATACATTATATGGGAGACCAATTAAGTCAAGGCCTTTGAATTTGCCCACTGTTTTATCTGTGTGCATGTGTATATTTGCTGAAAAAATGATGAGGAAGTTCCACCTGAATATGAGGAAAAGCTTCTTTAGCTCTGCAGGTGATCAAGCACTGGGACAGATTGTCCAGAGAAGGTGTGGAGCCTCCCTCACTGGAGAGATTTAAGAACCATCTGGATGCAATCCTGTGCAATGTGCTCTGGGATAGCCCTGCTTGAGCAGGGAGGTTGGACCAGATGACCACTGTGGCCCCTTCCAACCTGACCCACCCTGTGATTCTGTGAATAAGAACAGTCTTCCACATGATTGATCAGTATCCAGGCTCCAGAATGACAACAGACAAATGTTTCTGATAAATGCATGAAACTAATCCCAAAAGTCAGATTTCTTCCATCTGTTACAGGGTTTCTATTTCCCAAAAATACCAAGGTTTAGATCTCCTAAAGTTTTTATGTTCTTCCTAACAATAGTAGCTATTTTTACTGTCCACATAAATGCCTAATCCTTTTACTCCTCATTCTTAGACATGCTACAGCACAGGTCCAATTGTCAAGTGTACTGTATAAGGAACTACTCCTTAGATTTAAAAATATGTAAATAGTTTAAATGTGTTATTCAATTCAACACAATAACTCTTCGTTCTTATATTACAACTTTAGTTACCAGATGCCTTGACTTGATCTTTTCTACCTTCCTTTATAAGTCACTGTACATTCTGATTTACCTCCTTTCTAAGCTGTCTTAATTATTTTTTTCCATATAGCTTTTGCAGATATGTATGTTTCCTGTCTCAGAGTCCCTCTGTAACTGTTAAACCTTTCTCAGATATGATGTACCTAATGAGAAACACCGTAATCAATTCTAGAACACTACTGACTTATTCGAGTGACATTGTAACTTTCAGGGTATTTATTTTTACCCAGTTTCCTCAGTGAAGATTTTCACTAAGTTATCCACATATGGTAAACAGCTCATTTTCTCAGTCAATCACAATTAATTTAGATTTACTACTGAAGAGTATATTGTTCCAAGTACTCCTGACAGTATAAATTACACTGCTTTCATCAACAATGGATTTTATTTGTCATGGTGTTACTAGTTCACCCAACTGCAGAAGAGGTCCCAGAAATTTCTACAAGTCTTCTTCAGTTGTAATAAATTATTTTAATCTCACCAGAATATTTTTTCCTCTACATTATTGCTAATTTCCAAATGATAATGAACATATTAAATAACATCAAACCTAGGATCTATCCTTGGAGAATCCAAGCTGTGACAAGGTGAATCGAGGAGATTTTCATGTGTGATTCTAAATGTCTGAGATGCATAGTGAAATCCTTCATCCCATGAGAAATAGACTAAAGAAAAATTGACTTAATCTAAACCAAATGAGAGACAGTAGTTACACAACCACTATCTGAGCTATAATAGCAGGACACTTCCCATTCAGAAGGCAAAGATGGTATGACCTAAAGACACTCCTAAGATTTTAGCCAGCTGTGACAATCTATATGAAGTAAAATTAATGCTTTCTCCTGTCAGTTTCAGAGGGACACTGGGGGAAAGGGACATTCTGAAAGAGTGGACTTGTCCCCCTCCCCATCACAGCCACTGCATCATGTTAATCCCACCTATCACACTGTATCTTAAAAACCTTAGATATTGTTTCCCACCTCTCTCATTAAAAAGTTGTTTAAAAAAGTTGTTCAATTACTTCAACTACTTTCTTTGCTGGCATGTATGAAAACATTATTTATAGCAAATATTTATTCTATACAATATATATTTACTATATTCTATGCATACTATATAGTATATTATATAAATTCTACATATATTTACATATATAGAATCAGAATACATTTACAATCCTAGAACGGTTTGGTTGGAAGGGCCCCTAAAGATCATCTCATTCCAACCCTGCTGCCATGGGCAAGGGTACCTTCCACCAGACAAGGTTGCTCAAACCCCCATGCAACCAGGCCTTGAACACTTCCAGTGATGGATCCACAACTTCTCTGGGCAACTTGTTCCAATGTCTCACCAACCTCTGAGTGACTACCTAACCTAAACCTACCCTCTTAGATTTTTAAAGCCATTCCCCCATGCCCTATCCCTACATGCCTTGTAAAAAGTCCCTCTCCAGCTCTCCTGTGGGCTCATTTTACATACTGGAAGGTGCTCGAAGGTCTCCCTGGAGCCTTCTCTTCTCCAGGCTGAAAACCACCAACTCTTCTCAGCTTGTCTGCATAGGACAGGTACTGCAGCCCTCTGATCATGCCCTTCCTCTATCTGAAGGTAACAAACATATCCCCACTGAGTTTTCATTTTGTTAGCCTAAACAATTCTACTTTCCTCAAAAAAATTATTCCTTATTTCCCACATAGACTCATAGAATATGTTGAGTTGGAAGGGACCCACCAGGATCATCGAGTCCAATTCCTGGCCCCACACAGCACCATCCCCAAAAGTCACAACATGTGCCTGAGAGTCCAAACGCTTCTTGACCTCTGTCAGGTTTGGTGCTCTGACCACTTCCGTGGGGAGCTGTTCCAGTGCCCAACCACCCTCTGGGGGAAGAAATTTTTCTTAATATCCAATCTAAATCTCCCTTTACACACCTTGAGGCCATTCCCTCAAGTCCTGTCACTGATCACCATAGAACAGAGAAGAGATCAGTGCCTGATCTCTTCCACTTCTCCCTGTGAGGGCGGGGGGAGGGGGGGGCTCCTCTTGGTCTCCTTCAGGCTGAACAAGAGGAGTGACCTCAGCTCCTTCTCACACAGCTTCCTCTCCAGGCTTTCACCATTCTCATGGCCCTCATTTGGACACTCTACCACTTTAATGTCGTTTTTATATTGTAGCACCCAGAACTGCCCCCAGCACTCGAGGTGAGGCCACCCCAGTGCAGAGCAGAGCAGGACAATCCCCTCCCTTGCCCTGCTGGCCATGCTGTGCCTGATGCCCCCCAGGACAGGGCTGGCCCTCCTGGCTGCCAGGGCACTGCTGGCTCAGGTTCAATTCTGATTGACCAGGATCCCCAGGTCCCTTTCCTGTGCATACATCCAGGGTTGTCCCATCCCTGACACTTGACCTTGTTAAATTTCACATCTGGTAATTTCCCAACTCTCTAATTAGTCAAGATCTTTCCCCAGGGCCTCTTTTAATGTAAATAACTGCAGAAACATGTATCTAAATTAAACCAGAATGTTTAAAGACTTATCTACATAAAAAGATGCTCAAAAAAGGGGCCTCACAAACTTTCTGAAGACACATGCTGTTGACCAAAGTGTTCAGATTGATTTAGAAAGAAAAATCATGTCCCAGCAGCATGTTATTCATTGAATAACGTTTTAATAAAAATTGTAAAACATTATAATGATTATATCTTATAGTGAAATTGTATAGTTTAGTCAGGCTTTTAACAAATAAAAATCCTAAACGAAATGCAAAAAGAATGTTTATCCTCATGTCTA
>VXBC01007165.1:97992-142003 GCA_013399945.1 Ploceus nigricollis
ATAATAAATTTTTCATAGATATGTATATTACATATATAATAGTCTCCATTTGAAGGATGCAAAACTGCAACCTTAATCAAAGGATTTCTCACACTGCACACACTGAAATCCTATGTTCTTTCCTTTCTTGGTAAAAAAGTTTACCACTGCAAATATGTAGTTTATGCATGTACAAGCAAAAGAGCAAGAAGAGACATGGCCATATGTCACCATCTGGTTAACTAAAGTATAGTTCAAGAGTATGAAGTATTTTTCAGAAAATGAAGTTATTTTAAACAGTATAAATAGGCTCTGAAAAATGGCTGTGACACGACATAGCAAAGGCAACAAAAGAGTTACTGGAGGCTGTAAAGGGGACTCAATTAAAAAAAAAAAAAGACAGCAACCACAAAACACACACACACAATATCTTTACGAGTAAAGAACAGCACAACATAAGTAGAACCCCAGGAAATGAGATAAACTCTAAGTTTAGCCCTTACTTTTCCAAGACCTGGTAAGAATACAGGGATATGGAAACTGCTTCCATTAATAATTTTATCTTCAAAGAAATGTATTGGCTGTTTCCTTTTCTGAATTTTTGCTTTAGAAAGATCATCCTCATAAGTGTTTTTTAAGTCCTTTTGAAAACATGGATGACCTCTGCTGAACATCCCAGATGAAACCTCTTCTGCCTTGTACAAAATTGTACTCATACTTCTTTGTCGACACGGGAAACGTCTCAGATGTGTTACTATCACGTTCATGATTTTGATGGTTATGTCTGCAAGGGTAGCCCTATTGTTTCATTTTAACTGCTCATTTACCAGGCTCTATTATGTTTACAGTAAAAAAAAAAAAGNAATTGTATAGTTTAGTCAGGCTTTTAACAAATAAAAATCCTAAACGAAATGCAAAAAGAATGTTTATCCTCATNCTTTTGAAAACATGGATGACCTCTGCTGAACATCCCAGATGAAACCTCTTCTGCCTTGTACAAAATTGTACTCATACTTCTTTGTCGACACGGGAAACGTCTCAGATGTGTTACTATCACGTTCATGATTTTGATGGTTATGTCTGCAAGGGTAGCCCTATTGTTTCATTTTAACTGCTCATTTACCAGGCTCTATTATGTTTACAGTAAAAAAAAAAAAGACATTTGTTGCAGTTTAAGACAAATATTGCAGATTTGCAAACGTAAGGACAGCAGTGGATATATAAGCCCATGTTGGCATTCATTGTGTTAGAGGAATATTAGATAATCAGAAAATGGCAACATGATAAAAAATCACAAAAATGAAAGGAAGTTAAAAAAGGAAATGTTGCTTCCGTCAATAAATGTGAAAGTGATCTTGCTCATTGTCAATGAACAATAGAAAGCAGATGTCTTTACCTTGCATAAGTAACAGACTATCTCATATAGATGATAATTTCAGATAACAAAAAGACTTTAAAAGAGTTCTGTACTACAGATGATGCTTCTCTACCAGCTGATCCATATTTTGCTTTGAAATTCCCATCTACAAAAGTCCCAAAACCTTTGAAATATTAACAAATGAGGTGAGGTTTTCCCCCTAATAGCCTAATCACCTGTTACTGTTCTTTCAAAGAAAGCTTCTGTATCCAATTGGGTTTTTTTTTTATTCTCCTCTCCAATCCATAGAATTTTAGATTTCATAACTTTCATGTTACTGTCACACAGAAATTCCAAGTCTCACCTGAAGTGAACTGTTATTTTTCCTTTTCCATATTATCTATCTAGATTTTTAAATAAAATTTCTTTTTCAGTTTCTTGCTTCCCAATTCATATCTAAAAATACTGGTACAGTTATCTGCTGAATGCATCCACTGATTGCTGACACCAGTTCCTAAACTCCCAGTTTCTAGTATGAAATAGTGTGAGAAGCCCTTCAGTGCATGATATTCTCTGTCTTGGTTTAAATTTTATTTATGTTCATACTGATACACTTCAGCTGTTATTAACCACCACAATTTTAATATAAATCTTGCAATTGTCACTGCTGTTCTTAAAGGGGTAGATACCCTTATCATGCAGACAGTTCATTTTTAGTGGGCTTTTTGGTTGTGGTTGGAGGAAACTTCAATGTATGCCTTTAAAAAATTATCTTTAAAAAACCATCTTAGAATGATGGTGCTGTGGTGATCTTGACGATTATCTAGCTCCAACCCCCCTGCTGTGGGCAGGCACACTTTCCATTAGACCAGATTGCTCAGAGCCCCATCCAAACCGGCCTCGAACACCTCCAGGGATGGGGCATCCACAACTTCCCTGGGCAACCTGTTCCGGTGTCTCTCCACCCTCAAAGTCAAGAATTTTCTCCCAATATCTAATCTAAACCTACTCTCTTTCAATTCAACTTGAATTGACCTTATCCTGTCACTACATGCCCTTGTAAATAGTCTTGCTCAGTCTTGCTCCATCCCTTCTGTAAGTTCTCTTCCGGTATCTGAAAGGATACTACCAAAAAAAAAAAAAAATTCTGTAAAAACTTTAACTTACTTTGAAGGTCTACAGACACGTGGCCCGCAGTTCACTGCAAGCGCCGAGGGGCCAGACCCACCGGGAGCCGGGGCACGGCCCGAGGGCTGCGGCCGGTAACGCACCGCCCGCCCGATAAAATGCTGATGCCGCCCCGGCACCGCCGCGACCCGGGGGCTGTACCCGGTGATTTGTGCTCACTGCCCCGAGCCCAGATGCCCTCAGCGCCGCCCCCGCTCCTCGCCCTTGCCCCGCAGCCAGCGGAGCGCAGCGCTCGCGCCCCCCGCGCCGCCCGGGGGCGATCGCGCAGCGCCGCCCGCGCCGCGGTTTCGCCGTTGCCGAGAGACGGCGGCGGCCGCGCCTGAGGGAGGCCGGGCCTGAGGGAGCCAAGCCCGCCGCCCCCGCGCCTCCTTCGCTCCGCTCTCCCAGTTGTCCCTGGGCAACGGCTTCGAGCGTTTCGTGTGAATTCCCAGAAGCCTTCGGGGAAGGGTTTCACCGTGTCGCATGCGTTTAATCCATTTCTTCACAGTTTATCCCGACACCGAAGTGCTGGTGACGCTGCTTTGAGGGAAACGTCAAGTCGTTAATGCTGATGGGCCCTGGATAATGATGGAAAAAGGAATCAGTTATTTCTGCAGACTAAAAGAAAAGGCTACTTACTCCCCCAAAGACACAATTTCTGAAAATTAACAAACGTGCAGTCTGTCTAAAAATTGCAAGTTGCTATGTTCATACCTTACTTTCGTGATTTTTCTCTACCCTGTTTCACTGTTTATTTTCAGAGCATTCATGGGGAAAAAAAAGAAAAAAGAAAAGTGGAAGCCAGCAGTTTTCAGGAGAAATGGGTAAAACCTCTCCACGAGGTAGAGCAGGGCGCAGGCAAAGTTCTGTCAGAGCCCTGTGGGCAGAACATCAGCACAGAGGCACAGCGGGCCCGAGGGGCGACCTCGTCTCAGCTCTAGGCTGGTGATGGAGGAAGATGTGCTGTGTGGAGAATTGTGCTAGTCTCAGAATAATAATTCATTACAGTGTTATCTTTTGCCAGCCCAGGGTTTTTTGGAAGGAATCCTAAGCTGAATTCTGAAATCAAATAACATTTTCTACTTGAAATGGAGCATAATTACTATCAGTAGCTGCAGGAGTAATAGAAAACAGGCAAATATAATCATTTGGGGGCCTCACAGTCAGGTAGTAATAGGTAAAGAAATTACAGCTGCTACCGTCTCTCTCCTGTGATTCATTTTAATCACAAATATCATTGCTTTCTCCCCAGATTTCTTACGATGTTATACTGCAAGTATAAATTTAATTCTATTTTTATAAGCGATATCATTCTGTTGAGATCATGGCAGAAACATGTCCTGGCCTCACACTATGACAAATGGGTACCATCATAACAGAAGAGCCAGTGGGTCATTTTCAGCCATAGGCAAGACACATGTGAAGGCATCTCATTCCACTTTCAACATCATAACTCCTACAGAAAATTTATGGAGATTTATAGTCATCTTCCTTGGAAAGCAACTGCCATGACAAGTCAAGAACAATTTATACTGACTGGTACCTCTGGAGACAGAGGAAATCACACTTTGTTTTCACAAACTTTGTGGCTGACTGACTGACTTTCCATCAAGCCTGACCAATGGATGTCTCAGGTTTACAATGGTTAGTAGAGTCTCACCCTGGCAAGAAAGGAAGCAAAAACTTTTGGTAGAGGCAAGTCACCAGCTTCCCTAACTTCTTCATGGACTTTTCTCTACACAGTCAGGCACCACAGTGACAGGTAGGTGCTATGAATGTGAATAGTAAAGGCAAAAATGTGGGTTTAACTCTGTGCTGGGTGTGGCTGGGCTGCAGATACTTTCCTTCACAGCAGCTTGCATGTTGCCATGTTGTAGGTTTGTGACCAAAACTGTGCTAATAACACTCTTACTAAGCAGCGCTTGCACAATGTCAAGGCCACCTCTGTTTCTTGCGCTGCCCTGCTGGGGGTAGGCTGGGGGTGGGCAGGAGTTTGGGAAGGGGACACAGCTGGGACAGCTGACCCTGACTGACCAAGGGGTGATTTTATGCCCGATCACATTAGGCTCAGCAGTAAAGCTGGAGGGTGGTCTTCCTAAGGTAGCTGTTGCTTGGGGACTGACTGGGCACTTACCTGCTGGTGGGAGGTGCTAAGTCTTTGCAGATCATTGGGGTTTTCTAAAACTTTTTCTTAATTTGTTATGCAGTCTTTATCTTGAGCCATTTGTTGTTTTCTCACTTCTCTTTTTCTAATTCTGTCCCACATCCTGCTGTGGGTGTGGAGATACAGTGATCAAGCAACCCACTGGTACGTAGTTGCTGCTTGGGATCTCCTTATCCCAAACACAATATCCATTCCTGGGAAAGCTTGTCTTTTTGTTGTCATCAATAATGGTAGTTCTTATTTCTATTTCAAACATAATTCTGGCCAACTGCTCGCTGGCTAGATATTTTCCTTATTTCATATGAATGATCACATAAAAGATATACAGATGCAGAGTCCATGTGGAAGAAGAGGGACATGGTAATCAGGTGCATGTTCACCCTGCATTTCAATACACTCACATGGAGCAATGGGCTCGGCTGTCCTTGAAGACTAAAGTGTCTTCTACAGGTAGGAAATGCACAGGTGCTCTCAGACTCATAGCCAGGACTTTTCACAAATTTTGTGAAGAGTGTAAGTCTGTTTTGTGAAACAGAAAGGAGGATGGACAGCAGCAGATGACCAGGAGAAAGTTGAGCCTGCAGAGACAGAATGAAGACTTGGTGGTTTTACTTTCATCTCTGTTTGCCATGAGAAGTGGCAACCAAACACTGTGTGACAGACATATAATTGAAGCATTTTTATCTGTGTTTTGGCAAAATTATACAAATATATCAAGAAAAATAAATTTAATTTTGTGAAAATTTTCTGAATGTGTCATTGAGTAACAACTTACTAATAAGGAAGCAAAGGAAGAGAACAAATGAGAACAGCTACAAAATGCCATAAAAACTCATAACAGGCAAAGAGTCAGAAATGACAGAATCCACAGAATAACAGAATATTCTGAGTTGGAGGGGCTTCATAAGGATCATTGAGTCCAACTCTTGGCCCTGCTCAAGACAGCCCCAAGAATAACAGCACGGGCCTAAGAGCATTGTCCAAACACTTCTTGAACTCAATATTATATTGAAATATAATTTATTCTAATGCTAAAAAATATATAAACCAAAATAATACATATTGTATTAAAGATAGGAGATTATGAAATAAAAGAACTTCCTAGAGACTCAATACGTAATAGAGTGAAAAAGGACTTAAAACTACAAGAGCTTCATTAACTACACATTTTAATGCAATTTTGTGACTAAACTTTTGATAAAGCCATTATAGAATTTGTATGCTGTCCTATGAAGGGACAGGGCCAATCAGTTTGATTAATTTAAAGGTTCTGAAAAAAAAGCCCTCAAGTATGAATTAAAAGCATATTTGAAAGAATATTGGGGAACAACATTTTAAAACATTTTAAATATTTAATTTCAGAAGGGATTTAAATGAATAAGCTACTGCCAAATCAAAGTACTTGTTGAATTTCAGTGTTGGAAATTTGCATGTTGAAGTGTTCAAAATTATCTTTCTGCTTTTACTGGAAGTGCCACTGGGGGAGTCATTTCTCATTTCCTGAAACATCAGAAGTAGAATTACTATTTGCTGCAATGCTTGTATGAAATAATTCTTTTTTTCCATTTAAAAAAAATCATAATTTATGCTTTAAGAAATACCTGATGACATACAGTACAAACAGTCTTGTCATATAACATGTTTTATATCAGTCTCAAAAGACACTTAAAAGGAACTTTCCTTTTCTGACAAGAAGCAGCTGGCTTAAGGAGTGATGAATTTACAACACATCATCTTGGCATTTCAGTTTTCTGTATTACTTCACACATTAAATTACTCAATATCAATGTAAATGGACCTCTTTCTCTAGGGGAAAAAAAAATCAAAACGGAGAAGAAACCTTTCCTTCTTTCTATTTGCAAGTCAGATTTGTAAGTCTTCATTTTTTATAGACACCCTGCCTGAACAAGTGTATGGTATGGGAGTATTGAAAAATGTTCCCCCAATGTAGTTGTATTCCCTTCTATAAAACAATAAAATTAAATTCATGAATTATAACTTTTAGCAAGTAACGTAGCACTGTTGTCTAGAAACTGATTGCCTGCAGCCACACCTTGTACCTAGTGCCGGTCATGATATGTCACATCAGTGCATGTGTATGTGTGTAGTTAATAGTTTGAGACTCTCAGAAAGGGACAGGTGGTTCAGCAGTGAAAGCTTTAAGCCAGGAGTTCTGACCACAGAACTTTCTTTGTAGCCTTGAATAAACTGCATAAAATGAAACCAATTTAGTTATTTAACAGAAATGACCAAATACTTTGGTATTTCTATAGGTGAATTTCTGCCTGTGAAACTGGGGACTTCTGAAGTTCTCATCATACACAGTGTTTTGAGATGAAATTCATTATGGTCATCAAAAATTGTTACTGCAGCACATAAACATTACAAAATCAGGAAGGAGGTGCTTGAGTGGTACCTGGGAAATCAGTATGTGGCACACTTATTTCTTAGGGCATATGTATCCCAAGAAAATGAGAGGCACCATGACTATCACATTTTTTTGTAAAAGTAGGTTAGGAGTGACCACTGTAAGCTAACATAAATGAACATATACAAGTATAGTTTTTATCTAAAGTGGTATTTGAAAACTGTAGATATTATCAGAGATGTTGAAGGATGACTGCAAGGAATGACTGAAGAAAGGGAAGAAACTGAAGAAATTTTTGATCTTATATCTAACACAGATCAGATAATTCTGCCTAAATATTTTCACATCTCTTAGCAAATATATTTTAAACCTTGTTTTCCCAAAGGCTAAACTGGATCAGTTCTCAGGGATACTGTTAAGTGTCATCCTGGGCAGATTGTTTGATATCAGGTCTTTTCAGAGACCACAATCTCCTGTGCCAATGAAGAAATACACAGGTTTTGTTTAAAAAGCCCAAGACTTTTCTTGCCCAGATTTCAATGTACAGCTTCATTCTTCAAAGATTAAATATTCTGTAGTGTCCTCAGGACAAATTGTGCTGCATTGTTTCCATTCTTGTAGCAGCACCGATTCTCTGAAGCCTTGCCAAAGGCTGTGTTTCAGCAAGGCTGTGTTGTTGTCTGTTCTTATCTTGCATTTGAAGGCTAGAGTCACAAAATACAGAAGACAGTTTAATGAATATTTTTAAGTTGATTCAATACTGCAGCATTCAAAATGAAAATTATTCATTATCAAAGTCTTTGCTCTTTTAATTATAGATATAGAATTCTCAGAATTTGAGGGTTTGGTCCCTTTCTTTTTCTCCCTGTGTTTCTTTCAGATTCATAGGGGAAATTGAGCAATTTTTTCACTTTTCTTCAGTTCCTCTTCATTAATCTACTCTGTAATTTACATAACTCTCTCAACTCAAAAAACAGTACAGAGTACACAATTACAGTTGCATTTTACTTTTTCTTACTGTGCAACTTTTAAAATCTTAAAGCAAAATATCACTGCAGCTGAGAGGAAAAAAATCCCCTGTACAGGGTTTGGTATTTTTAATTCAGAAAACAGAAAAGAAACAAACATTTTAAAGCTTGAGGTTATGCACACGAGTCATAAAAATAAATTTTTCTGAGAAAGATACTAGTTTGGATGAAAGTCCCGTTGTGCTGGATTTTTTTTAAACTGGAAATTCCCTTTATGTCTAGAAAATGGGTTCAGAAATTAACCCAATATTATTTAAAATATTTTAAATTGTCAGTCTATATATTACTTTTAATCATTATTTATTACATTCTTTTACCTAGGATACGTCTCTCTGTTGTCCTTTCTGATGTTAAGTTGTGAGAGTATGTCAATAGCCTGCTACTATTGAAAAAAAGTCAGATACCTGTATTTAGGGATATCTAAATATCTTCAAGCTCCTTTCTTCCCTTTTCCCATCACAGTCAGTTAGTGGAACTTTTGTAAGATTCAGTGCACCTATTTGTTCCCACACCCTACAAACACTTGTTTTGGAGTGCTTTTGCCAGACTCCCACCAGTATGAGAGCCCAGCATCTTGCTGGCCAACTGCTTAACGAATGGGTAACTTGGAAGGAGCCAGCACTGCTGTCTATCTGGTTGCAGTGCCAGGCCTTACTGTTAGAATAGTGTCATTCACATTTTCAATTAGATCTAGATATAGAGTTAGGTCTATAACATAAGCTCTTCTTATATTTTTGCTCCTAAAAGTGCTGGACAAAGTGGAAGAAGAGCACAAAAAGCAAGATAAGCCGTGCTTTAGTCAGTGACCTTGAACTGCATGGAAATAAATGAGACTCTTGTTTTCACTTGAAATTATTTTGATTTTCATGCATTTCCCGTGTTGATTACTATCCAGTTCTTGGTTTGGCATTATTTGTGTTGAAAATTAATTTGGCATATTGTCAGCCTACCAAAATGCTCCGTATTTCTGTATGTTAAGAAATTGGTCATCAGCCCAGTCATTTGAGGTGTTTGTCAGGGTGTGTTCAGGAGTTTTGGTAGGATTTCTGGACAGAATTGTTTCAGAGCTGCATTTTGTTTAGGATATTGAATAAGATGCTAACTAACATTTCTTGCAACACAGCCCTCCTTTGTTTTCTGCTTTTCCTGTGTTCAGTTAGGTGTCATTGGATCTGGTGCTCCCTTTGACTTGAGAAGAATTGCAGTTTTTGTACTTGCCCATTCCTCATTTCTGAGTAGATACATACTAATGCACCTTTTGCTATCCTTAAATTGGACTAGAACTAAATGCTGTGTGGTTTTGCAAAATCACTGTTGTCCAGAACAGCAATAATTCAGTCAGTTGCCTTAAATGGCTCATTTATAAAGCAGAGCAGAAACTTTTCAAAGAACTTGGGAAGTTCAGGCTTGAGGATATGGTTTCCAGTGCAGAGAGTAATGGTATTGAAAAAGGATTTTAGATATATAATTGTGTTTTGTTGCCTACCTTATGATTAGTGAGATAGACAAATGACTGTACCCAGATGGAACAAGGTCAGTCTTTGTGGTACCCCAGGATCTTGTTCTTTTCACCATTCACATTCAGGGACTGTCTTGCAGAATTAAAGCAGGAGTGAGAAGGGGAAGGATGCAAGCCAGAGTTCATGGATTTTAGTTCCTGACACAAGACACATGAAGCTGAGCATGCTCAAACCAGGGTACTCAGAAGCATTCTTTTTTTTTTTTTTTAGCTCTTTTTATAAAGATGACCAATTTGAAGATGTGTTGGATTTATGATTGTTTACTTTCTAAACATTTAAATCTGTGCACTAGCACTGCTTTTCATTGCTTGCTGGTTTATTGTGGTGGTGTGTTAAACTGAGCAGCTAGGAGAGAAACTTGCTTGCTTGCAAAGGGAAATCAGATTTTAAAAGCATTTACAAAATGATGGCTTGGTGTCTGCTTGCAGATTTGCTGGCATATTTTAAATTTGGCCTTCATAAAATTCTATTGGACATTTTTTAGTCTACTGATACCAAAGTGTGTATTTAATAGCTTCCCACATCAAATTAGGCAAAGATTAATGTGACCATTTTTTCTTGTTCAGCCCAGCTTTTGAGACATTTTTGGCTGCAATAGCTGGTCATGCAGCCCATGCAGTTCAGCAATGGGTTAACTGTTTCCTTGTGACAGTTCCTCCGTTGCTATAGATTAGCAGAGCTGACTTCAGCAGAACCAGATCTATTTCCAGCAGCTCAGGATATGGTCTCTTGAGCTATATTACAATTAAACAAACTTGTTCAATTAGCAACAATTACTTTTGACAGTGAAAGGATAATAGAGGATTTTGCTTACAGGTGTCTCTCTTTGATCTTAGTCCATTGAACCATTTAATGATTCTGTTTTGTTTGGTGCTGCAAGCTATCAACTAGACAAAAAAAAAATTAGTTCTATCATTTTCAAAGGCCTTTGCCATTAAATGTTCATGACTAAATCTATTTGTGTGTGACTTAGGAGGCAGTAGCAGCAAGAAGAGCTGCAGTGAAAAACAGCGAAATGAGAAGACATGCAAGGTGCACAGAAGAGGCTGAAATGGATTGCTTGATGACAAAGCTGGAGCATGAACAGTCAGAGAAATAAATCAAAGAATGGTTTTGCTTGTTCTGTTGGATTTTCCTATATTTGTGCAGGGGGCAGGGTCATATGCTTAGGATTACAGCTAATGTGCCTTTCAAACAAAAAATGTCATTCTGTGAGGTTTATATTTTCTGTTCTCCAAACTCGTGAATTCAATGTTGAAGTCATTAGCAATTTATGGGAAAAGATAAGTCTCCCTTCAGGTCTCCCTGACCGGACCTGAGGAATCTAGATGAAATATTTCCCCAAATGACAGCTTGATGCCAATCCTTATCTCTAGCTACCTCAGCCTGGTTGCATGCTATATTAAAAAAACAGACTGAGAGTAACGTAGTTACTGAAGACCAACACAGACATACTGACATTCTTTAGAACAAGTATTTTATATTAGGCAGACTTATAGATAGATACAACTTTTTTTTCAATTTTCAGGAATACTCCGTGCCCATGTCTGCTGTCTTACTTCACTGTCACGAATAGTAAATCTGTGCATAGTAAGTCATAATGAATCATGCTTATTAGCAATTAGTATCTGATAAAATTTCAAGTTTATTAGAAAATTGAAACCACTGGTAAGGATTTATATATTCATATAAATTATATTTAGCATTATTCATAATATTCAGTTCTATCTTTCCCAGAATAATATGAAAACCCTATCACAATGATTAACTATATGTGTTTCTGTTATTATTCTGACAGGTTTATCAGAACAGTGTATTTCAGATTTCTGTAAATTATAATAAGATATGACAGGCAGGCTAGATAAGAAAGGATAAACATCTTCAAGAAGGAAAATTGGAATAGTTATATATTGTATTTGGTAAGACAGAGATCTCATTGGAAAGAAAGATGGGGAAAAAATATGACCATTGCAAGGCCATAGACAATTTTAACAACAGATTCTACTTATTTTCCACTTGGCAACCATTATATTAGATATGGCATAGGGCGATCAAATATAAGTAGAAAACAGGAAGTTCTTTCACATTGCAGGCGACTGTAATGGGTATTGCAAACAAAACCTAGTCATTTTTATTTGTCCCTTTCATTGTGCTAATGAGACTCTCTTGCTTATAAAAGGGTTTCACTTGGCTATTCAGCTTTCTGCCAGTTTAGAAATTGGCTAGTACTATATAGTTGTATTGTATGTTTTAGCACCTGTTGTTATGGTCATTACTCAGGGATGGTGACAATTGCCCTTTGGTCTTTTGTACATGTTGTTCTTTCCAGCCTCTCTATGGCGTATTGTTTTTCGGGCTCTGAACCTGTCATCTTCCCAGCCTGAATTATTTTCTTGCTGTAGGACAGTCAGTGTCTCATCAGTCAAATACTTCACTCTGGAAGTGATTTATTCAAAGCCGTGGGGTTTTACAAAACTATCCAGATCACTTTCCTGAATGACACAAATGATACCGTTACTAAATATAATACAGACGGATTTATTGCACTGTCTGCTTAATAATAAACTGCAAGTTCTGTGCATTGCATGGTATCAGATATCAGTGCTTTCCGTCCTATTTATTTCGGTACCTGTGAGAATGCTGTGTGAGGCCAGGGGACAGAAGGAGCACTGAGTGATGTGCTAACATGCAGCTGGGAAACTGGGCAGCACCGAGAGAGCACATCTCCTAGCAGGACCTCTGTGAGCAGAAGGCTCCATTAAGATGGCATGGGCTTGTGACAGCTTCATTCCTGCTCCATGATCTCATGGACTAAATCAAAGGATCTGTGTAAGTGCTGAATACATGTGTGTGTTGGATCCCCAGCTGCAAGAGAAGGCCAGGCAGGAGCCAACTGTGGGAGCCCTGCAAGCCGTGTGAAATACTTGCCAGGTCTGAAGTCTAAATTCAGTTATGTAATGGATGTGATTACTACAGACTAGCATCTTGTATATTCACTCACATCTTTTAGATAAAAGAGATAGAGGGCTGTAACCACATTGTGCTTATTATGCCAGAAGCAACATACAGCAAGAAAATGAACACCATTAGATATTTTAAATTTCTCTGCTAAGGACAGAGAGAATATGGGAATAATATCCCAAAAAAAGATAGAGACTGTTATAACAAGTCACCTAAATCCAGAAAAGAATCCTTTACTATAAGTAAAATGAGAGGTTACACTTCGTGTCAGAAAGCTTTTATGAAACTGGTCATAGCTGTCAAGTTCAATCTGTAATTAATATATTGTGCTGACTAATGATTGTGTGGATGCATTTGGGGGTATTTTGGTGGATTTAATATGCAAATATTTTGACCATTGTAGACAGTATTATTAAAGATTTTTCCCGTAGTTATATTCACAGAGTTATGCAGTTATTTACAGTCTAGGACCTCATAGTTGTCTGGTGGACAAGGCTTTCTATAGTTTTGATGAACACTACCTTCATTTTGTCAAAACACTAAGTTTGTAGTCGTCCTCCTCTACATTATTTTGAACTTTCTAGTGAAGAGTTTCAAGCAAAAAGATGACCAAAAATATGGGAAGTTAGTAGTGCTCCCTTCCATTGTGAAGAGAATCAAATCCACGTCTCAGTTCCACTCAGTGGGTTTGACCTCTGTTGACTGTGTAGTTTAAGGTCCAGCCACAAACATTTCTAACTTCCCATTAGATAGAGAGTTAAGTAAAATCCTAAGTTATAAGTTGCATTACTAATCTTCCCTTACTGAAGCTGTTGTTTGTCAGATCACTTTGTAAATGAGGATTTTGGTTTTTCTGTGTTGATCTGTCCTGAATTTATTTCTTCCCTTTTTATATGGAATAATATAAACCAAACATCAGTTTTTAGACAGCTAATTGTCTGTCCAAAATGGACAGAGGTAGTACAAAAGGAGATATCATTATTTGTAGTTTTTATCCAAAAGACATGAAAATACAGTGTTGTTGTCTAGAAAGTATTTCCACTTTCTCTGAGAACATTATAGTCAGATAGTTGAAGCAAGTATTCCATAAATTGCAGCTTGATAACCAGCTTGACAGTTCTTTAAAATCATAGTCTAAACACACTCCAAAAGAATGGAAAGAGTGTGAGAAACAAACAAAATGTAGCTCTTTCCAGGAAAATATAATGCATGTTTGTATCACATATATCTAGGGGTTATAACTGATTACCAGGTTTGGCTGTTAGTTGGCAGAGCAGGTGCTATGTGCTCAAGGACAAAACTCTTGGGTCTGGAGAGGATTATAGGTTGTGCCAGTGATGGCAGGGACCAGACTCACCAGCACTGAAAGCACTTTCCATTCCAGCATGCCAAGTACTGATACACGAACATTTGAAACTGAGTCCCTGATGGTGATTTTTTTTTCCATTGGAATCCTTACAATTTTCTTTTAATAATTTCAGTGTATTTTGTTGAATTGTTTCCTTTGTTATTCTATTATTTTGCAAGTTACATACGAACTGGGAACCAGGGCCTCCAGTTTAGTTGCCTGTATTTGAAGGTACTCCATATCTTTTCAGACATCCCAGAGGATCTCAGGAATCCTCAGGTAGCTGCCAAATGTAGTGTATGATTAGTTCTTCCTCTATAGTGCCTAGACAGAGGCTGTGGTGGGTTTGCAAGAAACTAGGACAGCTCAGAGATCACCAGGTGTACAAGTATGTGAATCAGACCTTTGTGATGGACTTTATTTTGCAGAATTATGCATTTATATAGAGCACAACATCCTACAGTCTTCTCCAAAAACACAACCATCAAAATGCCTAAAGAATACTGGACTGAACATGAGCTTAGATTAATTAAGAGACTTTGCAGCATTTTTATTGTTGTTACCTAGACTCTTGCCAAAAAGGTCCCATATCTGTGGGAACTCATATACTTTGAAAAACTGCTGGGATTATTTATATTGTTATCTAGACCCATGTAATTATTTAATTGAATGTCATTTCTGACATAGCATATTCTGCATATTCCCTAATCTTCTAATCTGTATCAATAATTTTAAAGAAAGCTACTGACAAACACCGCGACCCTTCCAGCTATTTATCATCTAGTAGCTTCTTCCAAAAATCTCAATAATTGAACTCTGTGCAGAAGAATGTGGAAGGCTGGAAGGCATTCATGCACCAGTTCAGTGGACTGGTTACGGCCTATGATTTGCCATCCAGATCTGCCAACACAGGCAGAACCTAGTGGCAGAATCTGACAAATGGGCAAGCAAATCTGCTGTGCTGTGGGGGAGAGATAAGCAATGCTGTGATGAGACACAAAAATGCAGTAATGTCAGAATTGTGGTCAGGGAATACCATAACCACTGTATCTTGTCTATACTCAATGGAGGAGGGGGGCAGGAAGGAATATGTATAACAGATGGCCTGAAAGCAGCAGTTTTGAATTAATCAGGATGGAGGATTATGAGGATCTAGATGACAGATTTAGTGTATAGATGCAGATATAGAAGCTAGATATGAGAAGTATTACTACGGTAGCAAGCCATGCACATAGGCTTAGAATTTAGTTGGAAAGGACTATTGGAGGTCACCACATACAACCCCTTGCTCAAAGCAGAATCGGCTTTTAGGTTACTGTGGGTAGTCCTGCTGAAGTCTGAGTATCTTCAAGGATGGATTCCTGCTCTTTCGGGGCAACCTGTTCCTGTCCCTTAGTACTCTCACAGAGGAATTTTCTTCTGTATCCACTCAGACTTCCCTTTGTTGCAACCTGACTGTTGTCTTTTCCTTGTGCAGCTCTGAGAAGAGTCTGGTTTCATCTTTCATGTAAACCCAGTTAGGCAGTTGAAAGCAGAAACTGGATTCCCACTTAATCATCTCTCCTCCAGACTGAACAAACCCAGAAAGCTCAGCTTCTTCTTGTATGTTGTTTCTCTGGGCCCTTAAACATCTTGGTGACTGTCTGCAGGACTTGGTCCAGTAGGCCTGTGTTGTTCTTGTTCTGTGGTTGCCAAAATTGGACATGAGTGTCAAACAGAGGGGCCCGCTCCATCCGTGCTGCTGCTCATGCAGGCACTATGGCATCAGCACCGCTGCTGCACTGACAGCCAGAGCCTGGAAATAGGGAAGCTGCAGAGAAGTCATCTTTGTAACCCTAGTTTCTGAGAACCATTAAAAAAAATCCCAGATCCCATTAGGGCCCTTTTATATCTATCATGATGTTGGATAACTCATTTAAAAAGACAACTGAGAGTTGTCCTAGCATGGGTGAGTTGCCTAAATTGTCTAAAGGAAACTGTAACTGCAGTGCTCAAGGATAATATGGGGTGATTCGTCAATTGGTTTTTTTGTTAAGAAAACCTGAAGTTAGGGAAGTCACCAAGGCATACAATGCAAGGACATTGTGAAGTCTGAATGATAAGAGAAAAGTTATACAAACCAACAAAAACAGTGAATTTTCTATCCAGCAAAAAAATAAAAAAGCCATATGTATTTTAAATCCAGTTTATCTAAAGTCTAGTGTATGAAAATTCAGTCAGGCCATCCATGACTAAAAAGAAACAAATATCTTGTTTTATAAAATTCGCCATAAAATGGTATAACAACTTTATCTGTAAATATTATGACTGGAGATTATTCTCCAGATATGAGGATATGAATGTAAAATATGTGAGTAACACAATATAACTAATGGTGCTTATTTTTACAGGATTCAGGCAAGAATTATATATATTAGGCTTGTTTTCCATTTACAGTGCTATTGTGAAATTGTTGAATGTCTCTTGAAAGATGCTGAGGACCCTCAGTTTCCACTGTTGGACTTTGACTTTAATTTCAATATATATTTTAAAGGACTATGTGAGCTCTTAAGATGCTTAGTATATTGAAATAAATGTGCCTTAAAATATTGCTCTTTTTCAATACAAAACAGATGGTGCAGATCCCTGATGTAAGTTAATCTGAAGCAGCCTTGGTCTTTGTCTGTAGTTCTGTCATAATTTATTTTCTTTTGTACGTCGATTCTATTGCAGACTGAAATCACAAGGCAGAAGTCAGAGGTACATGGAAACCTTAATTTCCACTTTTTAATTCCTGACCAGTAATACTTGGTTGAATCTTTTGTGTTCCCTTTTGACAAGTATCACAGAGGATCTCTCTTGGGCTTTGCATCAGATTAATTTTAGGCTCCATCATGATTTCTTTCTTCATTTAGTATTTGCAGTCTACAACAGCAGAAGTTGCTGTGCTGCTAGGTGGCAACCTTCTGATTCTGTGAGGTGCACTAGAACCAGCTCTCTGTATTTTTTTTCAGTTGTTTTAGTTCTGATTAATGCTAGCATAAAATCAGAATTAGACCGGCAGTATTATGGCAGATTTGAGTTCACTTATGTATTTATTTATATTTCAGTGACTCCACTTTTAATTCTAGGTGATATACCAAGCTAAAAAAAAAAAACCCACACAAAATTTAATCTGACATACAGTACATTAATAAAATAAAACTGCATTTGCAGGATTTAAATAAACCATTAGTAAAAGCTGCATGATGGAATTTTAGTCTTTACTAAGCAGAGATATGAAAACCAATGTCCTCAACCCATTTCAGGGTCTCTATGATGGCAGGTCTCCCACCTCTCCCTGCTTGCAACCCTACTGTTTGTAGTGCCATACAGTTAAAGCAACAGAGAGATGAGCATAAGTGTTCAGGTGTAAAAATTGTGATAACACAGCATGTATTTTTTAACAGGTCTAAAATACCTGTCCTCTGGTTTGCATGACAGAGGCTACTGTCTAATGGCAAAGAGCTCTCTACTATGTCTACATCAGCGAGTAATTTGGTGCAATAAAAGGAAGAGTTATTGAGCTGAACAGTTCTGAGGCCTGTACATCTACATTATGTGCAGTCCAGGGGTTTTACTGTGCAGCAGTTTGAAGTCAGACTGCCAAACCCCCACAATCATCATGACCACACATGCGGTCTGAAACTCTCTGAGGCTGTGTCTAAGTTAGTAGATTGTGTGCTGCAAGAAAAGCAGGCCTGCAGAGGGAAGTAGCTGGTGCTGAGGACCACACTCTGTGTGTTTCAGAGGGTGTATTTCAAACTGGATCTCATCTGATCTTATACACTGAATGTCCATTAATAGCTGCAGTGCCCCAGGTGAAACTGAGGTACATTTTCTAGTTTAGTTTCACCTACAAGGAATCCAGTTTAGGCTCTCTGAGACTCCTCTGGGGTGCAAATCAAAGAGTGGGGCAGCCAGGAGAACTGCTTCAAACACACACTTTTGATGGAACTGACTCACTGCAATACCCTGGTGCTCTGGAGCAGCAAGAACAGTTACAGTCTCATGTGTCCCCAGCAGGGCTGAAGTGAAACTGGTGGCCATATGGAGCACCACCACCATGTTAGACATCCCTGAAAGGAAACCCAGTTAGCATAAACACTGTTCTGTGGACTGCACCAGTGTGCAGGAATTGCATTGCCTCAAAACACAGCACTAATAGAGATGCAGTTGTAGCTTGGATTTTGTGGCAGGCAGAACATTCAATTCTTCTTGGCATCTAAAATGGAACTGAAGCAGACCAAGCCTCTGCACTGGGACTTGGGAGGCAAGGATGAGAAGGATTTCTGGAGATGGCTTTGAAAATTAATCTGTGTGCAGACGTGACAATCCAGTGCCTTGACACAGCCTTAGGCATTTAATGAGATCATACATCATGAATTTTTCCCTCTGTAGAATAACACTGGTGGAAGAACTTCCTGGATTTCTGAGCCCCTTCTAGCCTGAAAAAACAGGGGCAGTGCCTCCTGGAAGTGGGGCAGTGCTTCACTCCAGAATTCTGGGTACGGGGTGGTTTTTTCTGTTTGGTTGCTTCGTTGCTTTTGTTGTTTTTTTGTTTTGGGGTTGGTTTTTTTTGAAAACACAATTGTCATTAGGTAAAGATTCAATATGAAAGTTCTTCAGCTGCTGATGGGAGGTCACAGGTGTGTAATGGCCTACAGCTGAAGTGTAAACTGGGGGCTTTGAATTTAAGGACTATTATCGCTGTTATGAAGAAGACAGAAGTCTTTAATTACAAATTCTTTTTCTTAGATAGCCTGAAAAAGTCTTTTTATGAACCACACTCACTTTGGCTTTTTTTAAAGTGTTCATCTATCATTCTTTATACACTATAGTTTGTTCCAACAAAATATATCCGGTCCCAAGAATAATTATAAGCCAATAGCCATAATATTCACCTCACAAGCAAAAGAAAGATTTTTTAATGTATCTAGACCAAATATTAAAATTTAATGCATTATACTTTTTAGCTAAGTAATGTCATAGGTAAATTAGAATGTGTTCATGTTCTGGGCCTTGTATGAGCTATCAGGACAATCCAGTAGAAAACTATTTATAATTATGGAAAGCGATAGGCAAAGACAACTGTTGTAGTGTCAGTAATGATTAGTAAGTCGTTCTAATTTTATCTAACTGCATTTTCTTGATTTTCAGATAGCTTTTTGAAGTTTAATCTTCAAGTACTAAGCAAGTCGTTAATCAGATCATATTCCCAGTGATTCCACTGAAACCAATCCAGACAAACATACTTTTTTGTAACTGTGAACATTTTGGAAGGCTATTTCCACACTAAATTAGCAATCATTAAGAATTGTTTTAAAAATACAATGATTTTTGATCCATGCTGCTATTCAGAAACTCTTTATTTTACAAACTTTCACTACAAAACTTAAGAATTAAAAACTTAAGGTTTCCAAAAATACTGTAGCTCAAACAAGATTTTTTGAATAGTTATTTCTGTCTCTTGAAGTATTTTGTTTTGTTTGAATATACACACCTGCCCTAATGTTTGCTATGTAATCATTTTGTTTTCTTCTTTAGTGGCATAGACCTGGCCCATTAAACGAAAGTCATTAGACAGCATTCACTCTGTTAGAAATAGAGCAAAGAAATTTTGTACAAGTATTAATTTGGGACAAGCATATGCATAGAAGTGCTAAAGCCAGAAACTAAAGTTCTTCAAAACCGTAATCATAGACACCTGATTTGCTTACATACAGTGTTTTATGAATAGTTTTTAATAGAGATCCTATTGTTTTTCCTGTGTAAATTAATGGCAACATATCTGTTGATTTACGGAATTTCAGGATTAGATCTAAGTACTAAGGTAATTATAACAAAGACATGTAGGCTTACAGTAAAAAAAAGAAAATTCTAATGTGTTGATTGATACATTGTGGCAAGTGTTTAACCAGCTTGCTTATTAATGGCTGTCAGCTAACAAACACCACTTTGATTAGTTTAATCAAGAACCTTATTTAGAGCAGTGATAGCTGAAATTGTCAAGTGCTGTACAAGCTGAATATGCTAGAGCTCTCCTGGTCACCCAGAGTGTGAGTGAGGTGAGGCCAAGCAAATCTCTAATGTATAAGGTATATTGTTGTTTGTTTGTTTATTTGTTACCCCTCACTTCTCATCCTCTCAGAGAATTGAACCTGGCACAACTTGCTCTTAAACTTGCCCATTAACTTCTTAATAGAAAAAATGTCCTACATCTGTATAGAGGCTGTCTTTTTGGAGAGGCAGATGTGCTTCAGGTACCGGCGTGCTAAGGAATGATCAGATTTTGTACAATAGAAATGGTGTTTATGTGCATACACAGCAGTGTATGTATGTAGGTAGGGCAGATATTTTCAGGGGGGCTACAAGAGAGATGGAAGTGCATGTGCTGCACATCCTGGCCTATGTAATGGTGCAGGTAGCAAGGAAGGAGGGAAAATCTGCACTTAAAACAATGTGACAGTGACAAAAGAGAACAACGTCTGGGATCACCAGCGCAGGATGAATTTCAGTAGCTTTTATCTTTGATGAAATGTTGATTTAATTGTTTCTCCTTGAAATGTGTCTCATTTCTGATGGCTGTTTGTGAGGAGAAGTAGCAATGTTCAGCGCTTAATGCATTGGATGGAGAGATCTGGGATTTATCTCTCTCTGATTCCCTGTGTGATCTCCAGTTAATCATTTCCTCTCCCTGTCTCAGTTTCCTTATCTGTAAAGTGGAGTTAATAATCCTTTCTATCACCCAGTGCATAGTGAAGTTAGACAATTCAATTAATAGTTGTAAAACTAATTTAGCTGCTGGGGCAGAAAATGATAAAAAATGTAAGGAATTATTCATAAATGTGGTAAGCTATCACTGTCCAAATCTGAGGAACAAATGTTCTGCTTCATATTTTTACCAAATTCTGCTAACTTACTTGCATCACCACTTGTCTTTCTCTTTACTTAACATATTTGTATTAATGTAAACAAAATCTTTTCATACAGAGTATTATATTAGCTAACTGCTAATATCAATCAAGATTAAAGGTATGGGCCATATGCTACCTCAGTAGAACACCAGTGATTGTAAGTTTGAAGCTGAGACCCACTGAGGTATTGGGTAAATTTGGCTTAGTCTTTGGTGTGTTTTTATTTCTTTTTTTTTTTTTTTTAAATATCAGCAGACAATGGACTACAAAGAGTATTTCACACTGGTACTAATTTAGTATATTTTGATTTTCCATGGTAATAACCATACATCCTGAAGATGTCAGAGACATTAATATAGCTTAAAGCTTTCTGTTTACTAGCTAGCTGTACAGGCTTCCATAGAAGTAAACAAAAATCAATTGTGTCCTTAGATGATTTTTTCCTCTACATGCAATTGTGTGTATAGGAGGAAGGCTGAAAGCAAGTACAGTGTTCTGTTAGCTGCCTGGCTTTGATATGCAGGTTGCAATAAAGAGCAATAAGGGGTATACTCATGGAAGTAGACCTTGTTGAAATTATAAGGCTTTACAAAAAGATTAAGATATTGCAGGGATGTGAGGGATGAGATCATAGAATCACAGAATCATAGAACATGCTGAGTTGGAAGAGACCCATTAGGATTATTGAGTCCAACTGCTGGCCCTGCACAGGGCACTCCAAGAATCACACCACATGCCTGACAGCATTGTCCAAAGACTTCTTGAACTCTGTCAGGCTGGTGCTGTGATCACTTCCCTGGGGACCTGTTCCAGTGTTCAACCACCCTCTGGGTGAAGAACTTTTCCTGATATCTGACCTAAGCCTCCCCTGACTCAGCTTCAGGCCGCTCCCTTGGGTCCTGTCACTGGTCACGAGAGTGAAGAGATCAGTGCCTGCCCCTCTTCTTCTTGTGAGGATGTTGAAGACCACAATGAGGTCTCCTCTCAGTCTCCTCTTCTCCAGGCTGAACAGACCAAGTAACCTCAGCCACTCCTTATAAGGCTTCCCCTACAGACCCTTCACCATGGCTCTCCTGTGGACACTCTCTAACAGCTTTATATTGTGGTGCCCAAAAATAGCTCTTCAAAATGCTGAGAGAACAGATTACAAAATCTGTGATGAAAACCATTATTGAAACTCCCCCTCACCAAAAATGTATCAGTTACTATCTGTGATACTTTTCCTGAATATTATGCTGCTTCATGACATCAGCATCAACACCAGTGATCCCTGTCCCTGTCTACCTTTCTGGTCTACACTGGCAGTACATGAAGTGTCTCCTGATGGAGATGAGGATTGCTGGATCTGCTCCTCCTTGCTTTCAAGGCTGATTTCACATTAGCCCCAGGCTCAGCAAATGATACTTTGTAGGAATGCAGAGTGAGATGGAGCCTCTCATGCATGAAACATCAACTGAAGTGGCCAAGATACAAACTTGAGTGTGCCTCCCACATTTCAAGCTGAAGGATGAGCTTGGGGCAAGAGCTTGAAGTCCCCAGTGAACGACATTTGAATCATTCCTGAGCTTTGAGTAACTAGGGCAGAAAGAGCACAGATCACAGGGGATGGCTGGGAAAGTCAAGCTGTTGCATATATCCAACACTTACAGTGTTAAGAGAAGCAAGTAGGGTAATATGTGTTCCTAGTATGATGATACAATGTTGGTTTTGCCTATAGCAAATGGGTAAACAACATTTCAAGTACCTAATTCACTGTGCTATGAGTGTTGTGCCCTATAGGTCAGCAGATGACTGTGAGGCAGGGCAGAGATCAGCACAGTTGTCATGGTCAGCTGATACTTTCTGTTACAGATTTTTTTCTCTCCTGTTACTTGTACCTTTGCATATCCCCAGCATTTGTGGCTAAAAAGGTCCATCTTGCACAGAAAAAAAATATTCAGACAGTCAATTTTCCCTTCTTATAAGATTTGTGAATTCTTATAATCTCACAGATTGCTCATGTTGAGTAGAGAAATTAGCATTTTGAAACTAAAAAATGTGCAAATTCCACTTTCCTTAGGGTAGTCACGTGTCTGACAGCTCCCAGGATTGCCAAGACTTCACAAGAGCATCTTTGCAACCTGAGAACTCAGAGACAAAGCTGAACTTTCTTTATGTTGAGCTATACTTTGGAAGAGGTGAAGCTGAACTTGAAACTGATCCTATCCTATGTGAAATCCATTGATACACACAATAAATAACAAAACATGTGCAGTTCTGTGTTAAGAAGTACTGAGAGCTGAGAGTATTTTACTAGGGAACTTGTGGAGTGACTGCAAGCTTGCCCTGTGTTGTACAATTTCCCAGGCATGTATCCCATCAGTGCACAAAGATAATGAGCCAGAAAAGCACAGTGGAATAGGAAAGTATGAACCAAAAAAGCCAACAGAACAACCAAGAGGCAAGTGGGAGGCTGGCAGTCTTAACCATTACAAAAGTGGTGCAAATATGCCTGCAAATGTTTTTTCTTTAATTAAATAAATATTTCATGACAAAACAGTATATTCAGAAAATCTCCACTCCTATAAATAACATTCCAAGTCAGGATGACTTCTGAGCCTCTTCTCTCTACTCAGGGGCTTCTTTCTCTCAGATTATATCTGGTTAGTCGAGGCAGCTACTGCACCTTTGAGATAGACTTAGATACAAGAAGTGTGAGGGTGGCTACATAAAAGCAGCTGCATTCCAGCATAATCATGCAAATTGGGTTGGGGTGATGCCCTAGAAGTTCTGTACCAATATAGACTATTCCATACCATGCCTATATGACCCAAAATACCAATTAAACTATAAGTTCTCAAAAATGCTGTGGGGTTTGGGGGATTTTTCACCCCTGAAAAAACACTCTAGATAACACTCTAGTTACCCATCTAAAAAGGCACATGATCACCCACTGAAGTATAAAAATAAAGTGCACATTTTCAAAGTCATAAAATAGAAGCATTTGGAACAGAAGTAATTAAAAAGACAGCCAGTACACTTCCTGTGAGGAAATTAATTTCTCTTGTTTGTATCATTGACCTGTCCTTACTGTTCCCTGTAATAGGAGCCAAATGCCAGATGCCTAATAGTGTTACTCTTTCTAGGTTGCCTCATCAGAAACAAATCTTTCCCCACGTGTTGTTTATTGTGGTTTGGTTTTTTTAAGCAGGCTGATCTTTCTTCATAGCCAGAACTGACAGTTTCCAGTGGCTCTTTTATAGCTGAGGTACAGGTAGGGCTTTGGGAGAGCTTCATCTCTAACTTTGGGTGGCAACATCAAGAAGTGTCAGTCAGACCAAGTCATCCTAACCTCTTTTCATGTCCCACTGAGAGGAAACAGAAACTTTCCAAGCATGGTCCAACTGTCCTACTATAATGATAATTAGATCTGCAGTGCTTACAAAGGAGTCCAGATGACTAGTTCAGATGAAGTCTTCTGAGTTGAAAAAATCACCCTCTATTGCAATTAAAATCTCCCTGTCCTTTGCTATGTGCTTCTAAGCATAAAAGCAAAGCTTTTAGAGAACTACAACCAATGAGAGGAGAGGAGAGGAGAAAGGAACTTGAGGGAAGTGAAGAAAAGATAACAGGTTTCTTTGACTTATTAAAAACAACTGCATTTCTTTAGGAAATTGTAATAATAAGGAATATATTTAGCTTCCAACACTTCGAAAGGAAAAAATAAAATAGATACATCTGAATAAACATATTTAAAGAATAGATGTAATGTCTTGCAATGTTGATGTTAGCCATGCTATAACAAGAGAAAGAATGAATGACAGCAACTCATTACGGTGACATGCCTTAACTTTCCGTATCCAGATATTCTTAAAAGAATACTTGCAGAGTAAGTACTAGATGAACTCAGAACACTAACAGAAAATATATATGAAATTATGCATTTCAATATATGAAAAATAAAGTGTTATATACTTCCCTAAGCATTTCTTTTCTATATCCAAAAAACCCCATAATAATGCAGGAAAATTGGCATAATTTTATGAATATAATGGAAACTCTGAAATTGCTTCAAAAATTCATTAAATGAGATCTTAAATAATTTCTTTGACAAGTAAAGAAAAAGTTGAACTTACTTTTTTGGCATTTCTCTTTGGTACAGCTGCTGTTTCCATTTCAACCAATGTCTTGAAAGTGGCAATTCACTGCAATAATCTGATCTCAAGAAAGCACAATTTAACCTGGGACCAGAAAAACTATTGAGTGTTATTATAAGCTATTACAAAATGTCTGTGATATGAAGAATAAGATATTCTGTTCTGTATTAAGTGAATGGTGAGCCCAGGTGTACAAATTTAACAATTATTTGAAATTAATTTTCTTTTACTTTTTTTTTGCTTTTGCGATATTCATTATCCAACCAAGATTTAAAGAGACCACTAAAATATTTAGAATTGTCAAGATTTCATAGCAATTTGTGACATAAATGTAAGTTGAAGATGTGCTTCAGATGCTTGGGTTTTATCTCAGCTATCATCACTTGATTATTCAGGTTCATTAGTTAGTCGAATTACAGAAATGTCATTGAAGTCACCTTGTAAATGTCAAGCTGAATGTCAGCTGACAGCTGAAATGGTGACATTACTGAGATGCTTCATATGAGGGTACTTTTTGTCACAATAAAAATGTTTTCTGTCCACTGAGACAGCTGTGACTCAATGGTACCTAATTTTGCATGTATAGAAGAACAGAAAGAATCATTTCTGCTTTCAAAGGCTGCAGGGGAAACAATTTCATGAATCTCAGTATGAAAATCTATTGTAGAACCTCTTCAACATTTCAAGTTGCACACTTCAAAATAATTAATTCATATGTTATTTAATATTACGTTGGTGACTTTTGATGAAATGAAATCAATAGGTTTATGTTCCAACCTCAGAGTTTCTTTTTATATATTAGTAAAACCCCTAATTTGGGGATGAGGGGGTTAATTCTACCCTATTTATCTAATTGTCTACCCATGCTGAAACAAGCAGAGCAGCAGCACTGCACTTGACTATAAAGTGGTGGAGTTTTTGATTCTGCTGGCACACTGGAAGGCTTTTGGGCCATTGTGCAAATTACAGTATAATGCAATACCCTAGAAGAAATAATTATACCCAGCCTCTGTGAGCCAGAAATCACACACAAAAAATTTGAGCCTTTTAATTTGGTTACATATAATGTATGAAATGCAGTTCTTCCAAAGCTATTGGAACCAGGGGGAGCAATATGATTATGGCTCTATTAATACATTTTTCCATTTAAAAACTGGGATTAGACCTGAACAGAACAAAAGGATGAAGTCCAATTTGAACGCTAGAGACTGGTGTGCAGGGTAATATGAAGGGAAAAACACAGTCAGCATATGAGTAACTGCTCAGTCCCTTTGCATGTCCTGAGTATCTGCTCTCTAAGCTGCCCTTACGACAGCAATTTATATATTACAAGTACGACAGGTAATACTGAATAATTCCCTTTTTTTTTCCCAAATCTTTAGAAAGGGTAAGAAATAATATTACTGTATGTGTGGTGGAGGAAGGTGGTCTTTGTGGTTCTTTTTACCATTCCTTTAAAATAAGACACGAAAAAGCTACTTTGTTTTGTTATGGCTAAGGCAGATTCAGATTAGTTATAATCTGTTAGAACCAATGCAGTTCTCATGTTTTTTGAGTATTTTTTCTTTTGACAAATTTGTAGCCAGCACTGTAGCACGTTCCTATATTGCAAAAGCTGAAGGGTATATTCTCATTAATTTAGCAATGTTGAGTTGCACCTTATTTAGCCATTAGCATTCTTTGATTTTAATAGCACTATTTGGAGAATGAGGTGTCCAAATTTGGCTGTTTGCAAGGAAAGGATGCATCCAAGCCTCTGAAAGTGCAAAAAACCAGCAATGTTTTAAAGAGTACAAATGGGACACAGAGGCAGTGTGCCGCACTGGCCTCTGAAACCGAAACTGCAGTATCATGACGGTGTGCATGACATTTGTAAGATGTCACTAATCTCAAAACGCTGAAACTTCCATACCGTAACGACATTTTAATTACATGTGATTCTCAAAATTAGTGAAACTAATGAAACTAGTGAAATATGTCTAAATTTATCTTGCTAAAACAAAAGAGTGGAAGAAACAGAACTTTGCACATCACAGGAGGTCTCAAGCAAATTTCAGATTATTCCATTTCATTCTCACAGATGCTGAGCAATTAATGCACACCTTTAATCACAGTATAATAGAGATACAGAGATAGAGAAATAGAGTGTAGAGAAATAGAAGGATCTTAAAAAAATTGTTGACTCTCTCTGCATATCCAATGGCAAACAGAAAACCTCCAAGTTTACTGTTTGAGAAACAGTATGTTTACTGAAGGAGAACATACTCCTAAAGATGGTGTTTTAGAGGTGTAGTGCTGATGAGATGGCTCCTGGCTATTGTGGCCAAAACACACCTCAGAGTATGCCTAAGGCTGTGATTCCCTGATAAATTACCCTGCCTACCTCCTCGCCTCTCTCTTGTGCTGATGTTGGTACTCATCTGATCCACAGTGTACCAGTTCAGGGACTTACTCAAGCACAAAAAATGACAGTTTTCGGAACTGGATCTCCCCATGAACCATGCAGCAGTGGTAGCACAAGGAAGGGAAGAGGGAACAGGATGGGAGGGGTGAGGGGTGAAGAGTTGCTAAGTTGTGATGGAACTGCAGCATAAGTGAAAGTTAAGACAAAAGATTAGTCAGTGACATGTTTATACCTGTTAAAGTTAGAAGGGACCTCTGGAGGTCATCTGGTCTAACCCCTTTGCTCAAGCAGGGACACCAAAAGCCAGTTGCCCAGGAACATATCCAGAAAGTTTCTGAATGTTTACAAGAGGGAAGTTCTTCTGCAATTATGCCAAGAATAATGGTTTTTATTTAACAATAAATTTTCTAGGAGTAAAATGAATTCATGTGAAGCTGACAGATGGATGGTATGTTGCTCCCCTGAAAAGAATGAGTACATGGCCAAGTGGTTTTATGAGAAATGCTTTGAATATCTGCAAAAATTTTCAGATTTGGGACTCACAGAAGCTGAGCTTCTCCCGACATGGAAATGTTTAAGAATTGAGTATTCCAATTTTAGCTTGGGAAAACTGTTCCCAAAGATCTAGATTTTAATCCAGACAACAATGCTTTGGAACCCCAAATCAAGTCCTTCTCTAACATCAGCAATTGTCTCACTAGGTACAATTAGACCTGCTGCTGGTTTGGCAGAAATCAAGCCTAAGGGGCTGAGCTTGCAACATGACATCTCTCCTTGTAGTAGGGTAAGTGTTGGTGTTGGTGTCCCCAGATGGCAATGAAGTGAGCATTCTCTACAAAAAAAGGGAGGGCATCAGAGGGGTGTTTTTAAATGGTCTTTAAAGGTTGTGTGTCATCCAGAGAGACACACAAAACAGATTCCAGCCTGAAAGCAGAAAACTTAACAGATTTGAACAGAGCAAACCAAGCCATAGATTGTAGACTGTTTAAGATGATTGTATTGAACAGTTGTCCATTGTACCTGAAATGTATCGGCTGAAATTCAGAGATCTCAAGAAATTAAGAATTTGAATCATGTAAATCATCCGATAAACAATATAACTTTTTAGAATATTACTAAAAGGGTTGAGGATTAAAAGGCATTAGTAAACCTAATTACTTTGGATCAGGTCTCTAACGATTTTGACAATGGCGTGAAGAAAGAAGCTTGAACTTAAGGCTTTTTTGTACACGAACAATAAAGTCCTGCACTGGGTAAAGAGGACTGGGGTAGAGCAGTGGCTGTGGCGAGACCATCCCATGTGCCAGGATGAGGGGCCTCTGGGCAAGCATAAAGCACTGTCTCTTGGCAGGAGGCAAACAGGAGCACTGATTCACCCATATTGTCACAGACTGGCAAAGACTTGTGCCCTGTATGCCAGAAGATACTGATTCATGTTCCTGACTGCCATTTACTTGTATGGCAAATTTATTCTAACCTCTCAATGTCTGTTTTCCCCATCTGCTGAGAAACAGTTAATTAAGAAATCAACTGTAATTTGTTCCATGCTTTAAAAGCTAATATAATACATAAATACTAAATAATACCAGTAACTTCCTTTGAGATACATTATAAACTTTTCCTAAGATAGCAATAGGTCTTATGTGTCCTGTCAGCTAAAACTTTCTCTCAGCAGGCAAAATGTCTATTCTGGAAATTTCCACAATGCTGGAAATGTTTCCCTATCAGGAAGCTAACAATGCCCAAACTGGTTGTTTCTAGCCGTAGAGATGGGAGGTGCACGGTTTCATTTAATTTCAGACATTAAGGCTGCCTGCTCCCTCTTTTTTCATTGCAGCAGCTTCCCATGCTGTGGTCACTTGTTATGCACTGAGACCCTGCTGTATCTGACTTCATAATGGCCCAAGGGCTTACTTCCTTTTGGAATAGGGCCTTTCCTTTAAGCCATCAATTTTTATTTTCAAGGCAAAAACGGTTTTGCCAAGACCAGTGTAAGTAAACCCCAAGGCACCCAGTGGATCTCATGCTTTTGGTAAAATTCTCCTCAATCAGAGTGATTTTCCTGAGTAAAAATCAAAATAACCAGTCCTCAGATGCCGTTATTCACATTTTCTTCACTTTAGGTACCAGCTTGAAGTAGTTTTAGCATAGGATAGCGCTTTTTCAGGTAGTTCTTTTTATCTGAATGTTTTTCAAGTGCACTTCTGCTCAGGTGAGAAATGTGTAATCAATGATACTTTCCTACTCCTCAGATCCCTCCTTTGTATATATTTGGTGAGATGACTCTTTACTGAAGTGGTTGAAATATTGTTACAGTGCTTCACTACCTCCTACAGCCCAGAACTCATCTTTCTGAAAGGACTTTGGGTGTGACCAAAACTCTCTGCTGAGGTCCAGCCCAGTCAGTTCACCAGGTGAAGTCAATGGGGGCACCATTTATGCTGCTGAACTCTGAAAGTCAGAAATAAATGAAGAAAAAAAGAAAAGGAATCTTCAAATGGGAGGCTGATTTTTGAGATTGATCATTACTTTTAAACTTGAAAAATTTCACCTGAACATCATGGAAAATATGCCTGCATGTTAATAGACAGTATTCAGGAATGAGATTTTAAATCCTAACATTCTCTATTCATGTGAAACTCATAGGAAATTTTCTATTCAGTTATGAAACTCTCCAGGACAGTGGTGGAACCCTTAGAAATGGAAGCTTTTAACTGGTTCAGCCATCAACTTTAATCCCTTATGCTCATGTTTTTTACATGGCTGTAAATTTCCACATATATCCTACATTCATTTTATATTTAATGTATCTATCCACTTTGTTAGACTGTAGCCTACAATTGTTAAAGCATTGTTATTGAAACACTTGGGAATAGTCTCAGGGCTGCAGTGTAGAGAAATTACTTTCTCTACAAGTTTCATAGGAGAATATTTTTATCTTTTCAATGTTTACTATTGCTATATTCATAATTACTATTATTACCTAACAAGTGGTGTGGTATTTGGAAGAATGGTAGGAATTTACTATATAATTTCTGTGAGTACCAGCTGGGATACACTGAAGCTAGACAGGGAGTACTGTCAGGAAATGGTACCTGTGGCACTCCTGTAAGGCAGTGAAGAGCTGACACCTGTAGCTCTCCCTGCATGGCACAGAGGGGCTCACATTCTCCACTCCAGCCTGTTAGGGCTAACCACAGCACAGACCACTCCTGTACCATACACTCTGCTCCCTGACATGCAAACACTGCTCTCTTCATAGAAACCAAATTAACATACAAAAGACTACATATATTTTAAAATAGTTCCTCATCCAAAAGATACTCTGACTTGGCTTTTTTCCACTTTCCCATAGAAACTGTTGGAAGCAACAATATTTCAGGCTGATTGGAATGCTTAGAGAAATACATCTTTCTCCTTGAGAGATGTGTTTCAAGCTAATACTACTTTCTGCAAGTGAACATAATGAAGGACAGAGCCAAGAGGAACCTAGTAACTGATAGAAAACATCCCAGTAATGGATAAGAAAGCAAATTAATAAAATACTGACATGATAAGCCAGACAAATTGTTCTTTTCTCTGAGCAAAAGGGGAAATACGACTTGCTCTCTGACAGCGGGTCACTTTGATTACATATTTCATGACACCTGCTGTCCCAGTAGAAGATATTTAATTTCATTTATAAGGTAATTCTTGTTTCAAAAGAACAGTCTCATTCATGGTTTCTTTGCTACTTTTTTTTTTTAAATATCTGATGCCTAAACTTCCAATGTAATTTTCTTGTCACAAAGAGAGCGCAGAAGAGGAAAGAAAACACCCACTGCTTTCTCCCTCCCTCTTCATTATATTATGTACTTGTCTCTCCTCCATTTCCCTTTTTTTGAGCTCTTCACTGTAACAGTGTTTCTGACTTATGTATTTGTGTGTATGTTTCTGCCTAGTTGTGCAAGAACTGAATGACAAGAAATAATATTTTCTTGTAATTTTTTAATTGTGTCTTAACACTATTCTTTGGTACTCACATAATGATCTTGAAAAATAGATTCTGCCCGACCATTAGGGAAGAGCTGATTTGCCGTGTATAAGGATGGCTAAAGCCTCTCCTTTGCAATATTCAGCAGCCAAAACAATACAGAAAAGGACACAAAAATATTAGATTACATAGTTATATTTACCGGTGTTTTCTCTGTTTTGGAAATAGAAGAGACTCCACAATCTGCCCCAGGTTTTCTTTCTTTCCCAGCAGGACCTGAACAGAAACCATGTGATCTGCAAACAGTGAGTAGAATGGAAAAGGTTTCTTGTCCCATTACAAATATTTAAGCATGTCTGATTCTTATTTTTTTTGGACAATTTTCTGTGAGTAAATATTGGTTCTATAAGTGTCTGCAACAGTCAGTGTAGTGTTGGTCCAGTGTCACCAATACCCTGATTCTGTACTCAGCATAGCCTTTAGGCCTTGGAGCCTTTTCCTTCCATGGCATGGGAGTTTAAAACATTTCTTAAACTTGAGCTCAAACCAAACTATAATTATTCAAGGAACTGAAAAACACACTGGAACATGTGAATATTTAATTTGTAGACAGCCTCTGTTTATCTTTGCTTAAAAGCAAAAACAAAACCTCTTGGCTTCCTTGTTGTCTTCTTCAACACAGGATGGGAACTCTGCCTTACTTTCTGCAGGACTGTGCAGTACCTAACATCAAAGAGCTGACATTTTCATCAGTATGAAAACTCCTGCAGCGCTGCACTTAACTCTGCAGTTTGCAAGCATCTCAGCTACCCTTTCTGCTTGCCTTGCAGAGGAAATGTGGCTGCAGCTTCATCTCCAAGTGCAGAAACTGTGACAGTATAAGAAAGCGGAGGGCCAAATTAGCTGTGGTTTGTGGTATTTCTTCTGCTGCTTCCATTTTCTGCCCTCTAATCCACACATGTAAATCCATTTACTGTAGAGAGCGAGCTTTGGGCATATATATTTGTTCTCCTGTGATCTCAGTCCTCCCCCCTCAACACCCCCCACCCCCACAATGAATCAATCACCAAGTCTACTTTAATCACAGATAAGATGCTCTCCTGCTACTAATCATTGTAGCTTCTTTGATTTTAAAGGAGCTATGCTCTTTTTTTTCTTTTGTGAGAAAAGGAACTAGCTGGGGTTAAAGTACATTCTGTGCTTAGAAAAGACATTCTTTTTTGCTTATAGTAACTCACATAGATAATTCTATACCCTCACTTCCTCTGTGTTATGTCAATTGTCATCCCACTCTGCTGGATTTTGCTCTCATGCAAAATAAATACAAACTGGATTCTTGAACATCAAAAGGAAAAAAAAAGTAAGGAAAGTAGTTAAAAACAACACAGAATACACTAATAACCAATTTTAAACTATTATTAATCTCATGCTTATATTGTGTCACTTTAAAATAAAACATGACTCATATTATTTGGCCATATTTTTACAATTTTTAAAACTTGCCCCCAGTGAAAAATGGGGCAAGTCTACTTTCATTTGCTAGTCAAAACAATATCTGCAATGTAAATGGTGCTAGTCCTAGTCCTGGCCATATCTAGCTTCCCAAGTCCTCTACTACAGAATTGGTAGTGATGTAACAGAATCAATTTGGAGCAAACAAACTGATCCAGCTCCTACCTACAATGGCTCCTTTTTCCTCCTGGGACCACTGGCTTTCTCCAAAGCTGAATTTCTGGAAATTGTCATGCTTCCCTGGTGAAACTGAGAGAACCTAAAACCTGTTAGCTCTGATAACAAACTTGGGAGATGTGCTGCTGAAGACTGCTGTGAAGTTTTCTATGACATATAATGATCAAAGCTTTATCTGCACACAGGTCACAGTGCTTGAACAACACTGATAATCCCTGCTAATTAATCTCACACCAGAACTCTGGTTAGTGACACCACACCACAGATGCAGACTGAGCAGTGTTTTATCATCCCCATGATCGCCAGGAAGTGCCATCTTCTCTGCTAAAGCTCACCAAGGAAGAAACCTTGGGCAAAGAGGCACCTCCTCAGCTCTAGAATAGCTGTAATGATTCTGTTCACCATACTCTTTTAAATCAGAACAGGCAAAGCACTACAAAATCTGAGGGTAGAAGATGTCATACATGTAAAAAGGTGCTCTTACAGTGTAGCAACTTCTCCTAAGAACAGGAAATAACCTACCTTTACTAGTAAAATTGTTCAGTGTAAACAGTTGCAGTTACCTCTGCACCTGGATAACTATTTACATTAAACATTACACTACTTATCTAGACAAAACATTAGCAAAAAAGAAATGTGTAGATCAGGCCTCATACACATGTACTTTCAAACATGTACAAGAGCAAAGAGTTTTAATAACTGAACAAAACCATTACCATGGCCTCACATGGAGCAGTGGTATCCTTGTGGCTTGCAGCTGCATAGACCTTTCAAAGACAAGTCCAAGCAGAGGTTTGCAGCACATTACCATGCACTCAAACACCTTTCTCTTCTGGTCTACAGCATTTTGTGCAGTTTCTTGGAGATGTCACTAGAATCTATTTTGGTCTTATGCCTAACTAGCTCTTACACTGATCTTCCTTCTGGTCTCATGAGAAATCAGTTTGTTCTTCTCTGAAATCATTTGAGCTTTATATAGTAATTACAAAGTTGTTAGATGGACAAGTACATAATTTGTTTTCTTTCCTTTTGTATTCTGGTATTTACAAAGCTGATTGTTTGCATTTATTTTATAAAAAAGTAATATTTTAAATATCTTTTGGCATCAGGGAAGTTTTTTAAGTAATGGAAAGTGATTTAAGCAGATTACTATGTGTAGTTTTCATTTTCTTACAGACTACTTCTTGGGAAATGTGTATTTTTCATGTAAATCAAAAGAATTTGAGACGAGATTGTTATCTAGGGTAAAAGTTTCTCTAGCAGAACCACATCACAATTTTCTGAAACCTAAATATTGCAAGCTTCTTACATTAGAATAAAAAATTTCCATAAAAGAGAGACCTGATAGATTTTAACCCTCTAATAGCATATAGGGGACCATTGTAGTTTTTTTTTAATTGACTAAAATGGTAATATATTACAAAGAAGCCAGAAGAAAGAAGGCAAACACACATCCATCTTTGAGAAGGACAAGGAGAATTTGAGGCTGTACAGGCCACAGAGCTGAGCTGTACTCCCTGGGAATGTTACATACTGAGTCTCCTACAAGCATTTCCAAGTACAGGAAAGATAAGAAGGTGATTGAGAACAGCCAGCACAAAATTATCAAGAGTAAATTATACCTGAACAACCTGATTGCCTTCTGTGATGAGATGACTCGCTCTGGGTTGAAGAGAGGAGCAGTAAATGTTGTGTACTTTGATTCTAGCAAAGCCTTTGATATGGTTTCCCATTATCTCCTTAGAGCCAAATTAGTGCCGTATGGATTCTGTAAGTGGATGATAGCAGGGGTAGAAAATCAGCTGGACCACCATGCTGGAAGAGTTACAATCAACAATATGAAGCAGAACTGGTGACTGGTTGTACAAGTGGCCTCCCTCAGGGATTCATAGTGGGGATAACACTGTTCAATATCTTTATTCATGACCTGGGTGGTGGGATGGAGTGCACTCTCAGCAAGTTTGTAGGCAATATGACATTGGAGGGAGCAGCTGTGGTTCAAGGAATCTGGACAGACTGGAGAATGATCTGACAGAAACTCATGAAGTTCAAGGGCAAATGAGGTCTGGGATCTTGCACCTGGGATAGAATAAATAGGTTGCTATAACAACAATGTAGCCACTTGTCTGGAAAGCATTTATTGCCCTCTGTTCAGTACTTCTGAGGCTGTATCTGAGGTGTCTCTTTGGGGGTATGCAGGACCACAAAGGCATTGACATACTGGGGCAGGTGCAGTGGAGAGCCACCAGGACAGATATGGAGCTGCATGATGTGCTTGTGAGAGCACACTGAGACACCTGGGTGTGTTCAGCTGTGAGAAATGAAGGCAAAGAGAAGGTCCTATTGCTGGTTCCAAACACCTAATGGGAGAGGAGCACAGAGAAGACAGAACCAGGCTCTTTGCAGAGGAGCCCAGTGAAAGGACAAGCAGCAGCAGCCACAAGTTGGACCATTTAGAATTCTTATTAGATATACTGAAAAATGTTTCCCCTGTGCAGGTGGCCAAATACTGGAAAGGTTGCAGGATTTCCTTCTTTGGGGATTTCAGAACTGGAATGGATCAAACTGATAGGTGGTGCAATGGTGACCATGGGATTTCTTTCAATGTAAATTGGGCAGATGTTTACCTGCTACTTTGTTTAGATATTGTATAGATACTATTTAGATACATGGGAGACCTGATTTTCACAAGGTCTATTAGAGCTTCAGAGTTCAGTTATTGTTGTCAGCACTCAGGGTCTTGGTATCTGAGGTTTTGAATGGTGGCATTCAAAATAAAAGAATGTTTCGGTAAATTGACCTTTGAAAATCCTGTATCCTACTTTCCATGACTTTCAGGAGAATTTCCAGGGCTAACCTAATTGTTATCAGTGAAGTGTTTCAAGGTCTCCAGCAGAAGAATGCTAGAAAGTTCTAAAGCAACACTGAAAGAATGCACAAGCATAACCTTTTCTCAAAACAAAACCTGCAGTTCCAGGGACAACTGTCCAAATTAGAACATGTGGGAACAACTGTAATTCTGTGACAGCTCTTCATCTATTGTAGATCCTGTGATTAACAACAGTAAGCACAAAATGCTAAAATGGCAGCTGCTAAGGAATATGTATTTCTGTGCTATGAACTGAAAATTCTTCTGAAATTTTGAAAATTATAAATGTAACAGCTAGAGAAAAATGGAACCTACGGTGTTTGGGGTTTTCTACAAAATTAGATAAACTCTGCACTAAGCATTTTTTATTAAAGGGTGTGCAATTAAAGAATTAAATACTACATCTTATTTCTCAATCTATTATTCAGTCGTGTGTCTTTTTATGTTTTAAGGGTTATTAAAAGCAGGTAGAGGAAGCTTAAAATCTTTTCAATATGATAAAGAGCATATTTTGGAAAAAAAAAGAAAAAAGAAAGCTTTTATACTGGCACGAAAGTAATTAATAGATTATTCAAAATTACATTTATTACCTGATGTTGAGCAAAACCTCTTTCAAGTTGAAGAGTAAACATGAAAATGTATATACAGAATGTCCTTATTAAGATTATCTTTGATGCCTTTTGTAAAATATCATTATTTTAATAGTGAAATCTAATAAGTTTGAGGAATTTGCTGGGGCAAAAAAGGGTTTATATATTGTATATACAGCCCTCTAACCCCCCAGCTGGAGTAACAATGTACAGGAACAGTTCTGCAATTTCCCAGCTGATAAGACCTGATAAAGCAGGAGTTGAATCTCCAGAGAGACACTGGAAAATCTCAGTTACTCTAGAAAGCTGCACACAAAAAACTCACAAGGTTGAACTGTAGGCCCTGCGAACCTAAAAAGGGTTAAAAGCCTTTTCTACAGAAAAAGGAAGAGGTTAGCCCTTAAAGACCATATAAGCTGCAAAACCTGGCAGTTGTGGCTTGTTAAACTGCTGGGAGGTGGAACTGGCAGCTGTGCTGCCGAAGTGGGGAAGTCATAAAAGGGAAGCAGAGGGCCCCAGAGGGAGCAGGACAGTTGGGTTTTGCATTTCTCTGCCTTGAAGAATTGACTTTGTTTGAATGAAAATGGACACTGCTACTGCTGGATGCTGATAGTAGGGACACTTAGTTGGCTTGTTTATGGAGAGCCAAACAAGGTGAAAATCAGCTGTCCTGGCTTCCACTGTTTTTAGGATTGTGACTACAGGAGCTGCACCTGGCTGTACTAATTTCCCAAGCCTAGACTGAAGTGGAATGCTATTTTTTCACCCTTAAAAAAACTAACCAAACAAAAAAAAAAGAAAGCATCACTTATGTTAGTTGCCTGATCTCAAATTTGAGCTGATAATCTCTTTGCAGGGCTTTGGTTTTGTACTGTGCTTCCTGTTGAGGAACAAAAATAAACTGGTAGTGCTTGAAATGAAATGTCAGAATCCTTTTGGCTTAAGAAATTATTACATTAATCTTTGCAAATTAATTTTAACAATTTTGAATTTGTATTTTAAATTTTGTTCCATAGACCACTTGGAATCTTCTGTAATACTGTGAAATTCTGTGAATCCTATAGCTCTTAATGGAATATCTGAAAAGTGCAGGCAATGCTTTCTGCCTGTAACATATGTATCCAGTAATCATTCCCCCATATAGATTGACTTGTTCTTCTGAATATGGAGCAATTAAGGAGTCTGCATTTTTATTTATCCTTTTCTGTTTTACAAATGAAGGAAAGTATTTGTCTTAAAAATATTTGGTCTGGTCTTTTTGTATTTAAAAAAAATTGTAATGGTTAATAATTTGACATCCTTGTAGGTTTTGTGCTCTTGTAGCATATGAACTGATTTCAGACATAATTTATTTTCATCATGTCTTTAAGACATGTTCTTTTAAAAAAGTGGCAGCATTTCAGAACTACAGGGTAGATTTCAAGCAACCCAGCTTGGCTTGAAGTGACATGTGCCCAGACCAATTTATGGAGTAATGGAACAATTTATGAGTCTGCCTTAGCTGAAATTAGTTTCTATGGCAGTTGGCCCAGGGAAACTCTGTGAGCCTTCTGTTCTTTGCAGCTGCAGAAAATAATTGTAAAGGGGAATATCACCTTCCAGTAGCTAGGCAAAGCCTCACAAACTATGTGATATCCCTGTCCTTCAAATTGGAGACCCTAACTCACCAGCAGAAATGCTCTGGGTGACCAGTGAGGGAAAAAGCAAGTGATTCATATACTTTTTCATACTGAAATAAAGTAACAAACGAGTTTTATGTTTAAACAACCATGCTAAACAAAACTCTGTGGCAAGCACCAAAAAGAGCACACAGATTTTAGAAGCAAGCTTGCTAAATCATGGTTAATCCCAGGCCTTTCTTAAAATTGAAGGTGAGAGCTCATGCTCCTGTTTTAATTTATTCTAACCGTTTATGAAGTCAGTCAAGGGCAGCCATTCATTAGCACATTCTTGCTAGATTGTTTATGATTCTTCTCTCTCCCTTGTCCACCAGCTTCCATTTCGGAGTATCTTGCACCAAAAAATGGGACAAAGCGGGAATTTTAGTACTAGTGGCAGAACAAATGGAGCAGACTGGACAATGCAAAATAAATAGTTTACCCCAAGCCTACTTTGTTACATTTCACAAGCCTAGAAGCTCTTCCTTTTGGTCTCCATTGATATTTCTACATACACTCTGTTCTGTTAAAGATAGTAAACTACTTCATGAGAGGCAGAGTACATTCCAAGCAATGTGAGTTTGCTCTGGTTGTGCTCTTTTATTCAGTCCTTGTGGAATGCAAAAGCTTTACATTCAGTTATCAAGAAACTGGACATTCAAAGTCTCAAGCACTTGTATATATTGAGGGGTGGATTTCTTTAAAGTTGAGTAGGAACTGGCAGTCAGGATTTGAAATGCACAGTGACCCATAGAATTCATCTCCTCCTCCATTTTCCCAAGTGCTTTACGTGGGAACTAGATCCTGACTAGATTTCTAAGATGCAGCTAAGGACTCACTGAAACTTCAAAAGAGGTTTTACTGTCACATCTTGGCCCTTCATTTTTTTGTTAGTGTCATCACAACATTTAAGTTAGTTTGTTCACCAGTTATCTGTGAAGTGAAACAAGCAGTGTTGCCTGCAGTGCAGCATGAATGCAGTGGTGGAGATATGTGATCCAAGAGATAGAATTATAGAGTCATTTAGGTTGAAAAATACCTCTAAGAACTAGTCCAACTATTAACCTAGCACTCCCAAGTCCATCACGAAACCAGGTTCCTAATGGAGATGTCTCTCCATGGGCATTACAGGCAACACGGTACCAGGTTTAGTCTTAGCTCTGAAGTGTTTAAATACTGTTCCAGCAGGTCTTTCATCTCCCATTTCTGTATAGGTACCATAAATGCTGACTGCAACATATACTCACAATGTCATGCTATAAAAAAATCTGTTAATGGACTGAAATACAACTTCCATGTCAAGACAGGCTGTATGTACACACCTGTACAAAACTGTCCCTAAGGCATAAGAGAACAAAGAAAAGACCTGGATTATGTGCTTGCTCTCTCTGTGGAGAGCCTATCTCCAAGGCTTAGCTTACAGTAAGGATTAGGGTACAGTTAGAATTAGGGTCGAGGGAAGGACAGCCTGCTGTTTCAGTTGGAATGGGTTTACAAAGGAGCTTCAGAGAAAAACAGCGTATTGAGAATTTGGAAGGGAAAGTGTTTTGGTGTGGGCATTGGTGGGGTATCCTGGTCTAAGGCTCACCCTGTGGCCATGGTTAGGGCTGAGAAAAAGAGAAAGCCATGGGGAAGGCTAGACAGTTGGAAGAGGCTAGAAGAGGGCTCTCAAAGTGAAGGGTGGGCTGCAAAGAGAAATTGGCTTCAAGAACTTCTTGTTCTGGGCAGTGGCTGAGGGTCATGTCTGAAGCTCAGCCTCTGAGATTAAAGTCAGGGGTTGGCTTGAGAGGGGGAGCCATGACCTTGTGCTGCAGTGGGACTCTGAAAGAATGGATAACTGCAAGTGTTAGCTGTAAGGAGAATTTCGTTCCCCAAAGTTTTCTCTTTGACCTAGCCCAAGGTGAATTGTAGCCCAAGACTCAGCCTTGGGTTGGGTTTATCGATATGGCTGAGATGGGCTGACCTTGGCTGGATATCAGGTGTCCATCAAGTTACGCTATCACTCCCCTCCTCAACTGGACAGGGGAGCCTCCCACCCAGGTTCAGCTTCACTGCCAATTTTATCTATCTTTTCCACTCAGTGGGGGAATGGGTGCCTGTGGTCAGGTCATCACACTGTGTTTTCTGCTCCATTCTCCTTCTTCCTCCCTGCTCCAATGTGAGGTCCCTCCTCCAGGAAACAGTTCTCCACGAACTTTTCCAACATGAATCCTTCCCAAAGGCTGTCGTTCACAAACTGCTTTAGCATGGGCCACTTCCACAGGATGCAAGTCCTTCAGGAGCCAACTGCACCAGCATGGGTTGGCATCTTCTCACAGAAGCCACCCCTATAGCCCCCTGCACAATCAAAACCTTGCCATGCAAATAGAGGCTAGGGTTAAAATTAGGGTTAATAGAAGGAGAGCCCAGAGCTGCACTGAGAGTTGAGTTGGAAAGGAGGTGGGCTGCAAAGAGAAACTTTGGCTGGGAGACTGTTTTGGCTTGGGAATTAAAAGGGGGGTGACAGCATTTGATTATGTTTACATCAGGATTAGAGTTAAGGCTGGGAGAAAGAGACAGCCTAGAATTCCAGCAGGAGGAGAGTTAGAGATGGGCTTTTAAGGGGAAGTCTAAGTTCAAGGAACTTGGCAGGGCTGCCTGGTCTGAGGCCCAGCCTACTCTTATGGTTGGAGTTACAGCTGAGGTTATTTTCGACAAGAGAGTGTAGTGCTGCAGTTAGAAGAGGCCTAGCACACCTGGGGTGCAGGAAGAACTTTGTTGCAAGAACTTTTTGTTGTGACTGGTGCTCTGCAGTCCTGGTCTGAAGTCAGCTTGTGTGAGGGTTAGGGCTGGTGCTGGGAGCCAAAGAGAGCCTAGAGCTGCAGATGAAGGGAAACTTGGGAGCAGCTGATAGTAAAAAGGTTGGGCCACAGGGATAGGTTGCCTGCAAAAACTTGGTGGTGGAAGCAATGGCTGAGGAGCCTGGTCCAAGGGTGTAGGGTGAGGTTTGAGGTTATGTTTGACAGAAGGAAAGAGACAACAGCTGCAGCTCCCTCAGGGCTAGAAAGTGACTGTCCGGGGGAAGTGTAGGCTGTCAGAAGAACTTGGCAGCTAGAACTTCCTGGTGTGGGCACTGGCACCACATCCAAAGCCCAGCATATGGTTTGTTTGAGGCTTAAGGTTAGAGCTATGAGACACAGAGGACCTGGAGCTGCAGCTGGAATGGAGGTAGAAAGCAGATCTTAAAAAAAAAAAAGGTGTGGGGTAGAGCAAATGTGGCAGGGAGAATATTTTATTGAGGGCACTGGCTGGGGGTCCTGGTCTAAAGATCTGTGTTAGTGTTAAGGTGGACATTTGGACAGAGAGAGCCTAGAGCTGCAGATATAGGGAGCTTAAAAAGTGAACATGTCAAAGGAAAGGATAGACTGTGAGAAGAATGTGGCTGTGACAGTGTTTTGGTGTGGGCAATGGCTGGGGACCCTGCATTGTGACTCAGCATAAACTTACATTTTCCCTCAGAGTCAGTGCTAGAACTGGGGGAGAGAGAGCCCTGGAGCTCCAGCTGATGGTGAGTTAAAAGAGGTTTGAAAGGGAGGTCTAGGCTGCAAGAAGTGGACTGGGAAAATTTTTACTGTGGGCACTGGCTGGAGGGCCTCAGCCCCTGTTCTATTTTAAGGGATAGGATTACAATTGAGGGAAAGACATCCCAAGAGGAGTGTAGGCTGCAAATGTAATCAAGTTTTGTCTCTTCAAGTGACCCCTGAGTTCAGCTGCATCTGTATTGTGGATTCAGTGGAAAACCTGTGCCCACAGTGGTTCCTACAGGAAAGGCAAATACAGGCAACCATCTTTGTTTGTGGCACTTAAAATTGAAGAGGACAAATCTTTGTTTCAGACCTTGCCATGTAGATAGCCCAGGCCCTTGAATTTTTAAAAATTTGCTGTAATTGTTATGGTCAACATCTTCTGTTCTGATAAAACAACCTTCTTTAGTGAGAACTCATATTTGCAGGGAAGAGCTCTTTAGAATCTATGCCAAGATGACAAGAAAGTCTTCTGGAAAAAAGGGCAACTTCCTTCTCCAGCCTTCCCTATAAAAAACCTACTAAAATGTTTGCTATTTTTATTATTTATAAACCAAAATGCTTCACTATATGGATTTACTCTGGAAAGATGAAGAAAGACACATATGTGGCAGATGTTAGTCATGTTGATGTGTGCAGCATTGCACAGTACTCAGATGTCATGTTCTAAGTGTAATGTAAGGGATAAACTGGGTGCTGAACTCTTCCGAAAGTCTGACTTCTAATCTAAATTTAGGCATCTAAGTGACCTGCTTTTATTCAAAGGTGCTGACGACTCAGCTGCTTCCATTGACTGCAGCACAAGATAAGGGATTTTTTTGTTGTCGAATCCATTTTCAAGAACAAAAATTACAGTTTAGTATCTCTGTAACTCCTAAGTAATTCTGCTGGGAAAAAAAAAAAAACAAACAGACAGAAAATTAAATACATCTCTGTTTTGTCCTACTCTCCATAAGATGAAGGCAAGGGACCATATAATCCCAGTAACTGTTTTTATGCAGGAGAGAGATTAAACATTACTGCTTTGGATTCCAGCATGATAGATAACTTTGCTGTTGAGATCACAATGGCAAAAGATAAATGAAGATGTGCAACATATTTTTAAATTTATGTAAGCCTGTGTTGGGGTCCCAGACTCATGTATTGACCTTAGTTGCCCTGAACAGCCACACCTGGGAACACATTCTGCCCAGGACCTCCACTTAAGCCCAGGTAGAGCACAGTTTAGGTCTTTGCCTGAGCTACATTGTAGGTACACCTGTCTCCAGCTCCATGTTCTGGTTATACCTTGGGCCTCTTTCGTAGGCAGCTTGCCTGCACCTCTGTTTCTCGCCTTGGATAGACCCCGTGCCTACATTGTGCCTTCCTGGATGGACCTGGTTCATCACCTCAGCTTCTCTGGGACTGCTGATGTGATGTGTGCTCTTGCCAGCACCCTGCCCACTGGGTGTGGGCCCTGTGTGCCCCTGCCTTGTCACTGAGGGCAGTGGTTGCAGTGGGATGACCCTCACTTGTGGTTTGTCCACCTCATGGAGCTGTCCTGCTCTTGCTTCTCCCTAAGGATCTGATCACCTTGCTGAAGCATCAGCTGATGAACAAAGCAAGATCTACAGCAGGCAGGTCAGTTTGTAATATTCAGAAGCTGATGTAAGACTCATTGTAAAGGCACAGGAGATGTATGCTCTGTTACCCGTGGGTACTGACCCCGCACAGTGACGGCAGATGTCATTGAGTTCCTCATCATACAGTGGAGCAAAACGTATGTGGAGTTTGCTATTTCTGAGCTGGGCAGATGTGCCTTTGCAGGATGTCACCTGTCACTGACCACATCCTCTGTGGCCATGGAGACAATCAAGAAACATTCTGCTGGGGGTGTAACAGCACGGTGAGGTCACAGGGGTGCAATACTCTTGCAGGGGACCGAGCTTTCTGTATTTGCTGCACAGCGGCTGTAAGGAACCGCTCTGCTCAGGGAGCCGAGCTGGGGCGGGAGCAGCAGGCAAAGCCCTGCCGCAGAGATCTCTCTCATTCCTACAGATCCCTTTACAGAGGGAACTGGAACCGGAGTAACTATTACACAAACTGTACGAAGTTACGGTGTGAGCGACTAGCCAGCTAAAGAGTAGGGCGACGGGAGACTTGGTTTCTCAGAGCACTGGCGAGGGGCATGAGGGCCGCAGGGCAGCGGACGAGAACCACTTTCTCCCCAGGGCGGGGCCGAGTCAGCCCCCACCTCCGCAGGCCCCTCTCCCTGAGGGGAGGGAGGCGCGGGCGGCCCCCCTGCCTCGCTGCCCGCGGCCGC
>VXBC01007165.1:142013-208825 GCA_013399945.1 Ploceus nigricollis
CCGGGGGCTGCGGGGGCACGGGCGGGCCCGGGGCAGGCACGTCCCGCCGGGAGTCCCCCGCCGGCTGTCGCCCCTCGCCCGGCGGGGCCGGGAGCGCGTTACCGAGCGTGGGGTGTGCGGCGCGGGGCGGCTGCGGTGCCCTGCCCGGGCGCGGGTGATGCGCGGGGGCCGTGCGGGGTGCCTGCGGTAGCCCGTGTCCGCCCTCTGGCCCCGCGGTTCCGCTCGGTGGCAGCGGGCGGGAGGGGACGGTGCTGCGAGCGGAGCCCGAATATCTCCGCTCCTGCCGCCGGCCGCGCGCGGGCGTCGCATGGATGTGCTGCAGTTGGGAAAAATCCCGGTTATCAGTGGGAACTGGCCAAGTTCGTCCCGTGTCCGTGCAGTTTGCTTCGGCAAGTGTCCGCTGCCAGTGTGCGCGGGGGAGGGGAAGAGGAAGGGCTTGGTGTGGTAAGGCGGCAGAACTGCACCATTTGCGAAGTGCTCCATCACCCTGCGGGGACGGGCGGCCCGGACTCCGGGAGAACCCCCGGCCGGGCGCTGGTCTGCGTTAAAATTAGGAGCCTGGTAAAGATGTCACATGGTTTGGGCATTAGGAGGTTCAGGTCGCAGCTTTGCATCTTTAAATAGCCACCATGGCAGGTTAAAAGTGTAGAGCCCAAAGATCGCCAAAAATCGGGTGTCAGGGCAGTTGAGCAAAGAGCGTATTCCCTTCTGCTGGCAGAGCGAAGCCTGTACGCCTGTGTCGGGTTTGCATGGGTTACGTCTGCTGCTGAGTAACGAGCCTGTAAGAATGTCAGTCTGCAATTTGAGATCAGACTACAAATTTTGAAACGGCCACATGAAACCGACAGAGCAGCCTGTAGTATTTACTCACTGCTCCTTTTGTTTCGTACCCATCCATATCCCCTGAATTTTTTACCTCCGTGGATGTTTCAGTAGTTTTTGCGCAAAGCCTGGAGTCTGTGCATCAAGACTGAGCTCTGTTAGACTGTGTTAAACAGCGCAGTGCCTGAAGTGAGAATCATGGGGAAATGCTTTGGCTGTATGTACCAGACAGAGGAGAAGCTTCAGTGAAGTTGAATAGTCTGTTTAAGGTAGCACTGTGATTTGGTAGGAAAAGGATTTCAAGTTTTCCATAGATCAGTTGTGAGCAGTGACATCCTATGTCATCAGCTGATAAGACAGTAGTTATTTATTTACAAAGCAGAAGTATCTTTAATTGTGGAAGTGCACGATATTCTGTTTGCCTGATTTGGGCTTAAATACACACATTTCTTTTGCTCCTTTTGTAGTGGCTAGTGTTACAGAAAATTCCCAAACAGGCCTCTTTAATGAAAGAAAAGCAAGCTGGTAATTACAGGGTGAGAGACTTGTACTGAATGGCAGCGTGTGCTAGCTGTTCACTGTCTCCCTGAGGAGAGAGGGAGAAGATCACTGATGAAAGCAGAGATCTTCCTGTTGCAACAGCTCGTTGCTATGTGAGTTCACAGTGGAAATACCACTACTTTTAGAGGAAAGACCTCTTCACTACAAGTAATAATCAAGTATATAGTGACAAATGCAACACCATATGTGATCCTCACCATCCTGCAGTCATGTGCTGTAGTGTGCATACCTGTTCCCAGTAGAAAAATGTAATAAAGTGTGTTGGTTCATGCACAGAAGATGCAAAATTGTGAGCCTCATTGGAGAGGCTCAGAAAAACAACACCAGCAACACAACAGGCTCAGAGAAAAGAGGCTTCACATTCACATGAAGGTGATGGTTGTAGGTGTGAATATCGGTTGTGTTCTGCAGATGGCATTCCATTTCCTTAGCCCACTGCAAAATGTAGTCATGAGTAATGCTTGGAGGCCCTGTGGAAGTGAAATCCCGCTGAATGAGAGAGCATGGGAAAAAAGTTAATTTGATGTGTCCAAATTAAACATCTCTTCTTGGCCAAGAATGCAGCACTGAAGTGTTGCAGGCTCCTCTGTTAGATGCTTTTTCTGTCATTTTGTAATGCTTCATGTGGCAATGTCCAGCAAATGAAAATAAGTGTGCAGCTTGGTTTAACTCTGTTATCACAAATAAGAGTTTCTCATGGGAGAAATACAAACAATGTGTGTGGATTAATTAAGAACATGAATTAGGAATCCTTAGGTTTCTTAGCAGAATAAACAGAAATCCATAAGCAAAGGCTAGACTAAGAACAGAGCATAGATCATAGTTCATGATGGGAGTAATTAAACTTAGAACACAGTAATCATATATTTAAGACTGCCTGTAGTACCTATCAATTAATGAGACGATAGAAGTCTCTGAGTCTTACTGTCTTGGGGAATAAGTATATATATTGAAACAGTGAAGCTGAGTTGCAGTTCCTCTGTTTCTGACATTGCTGCATGTTTTGGAAGAAAACACTTGGTGAAGATAAAAAAGGAAGAAGATTATTTTTCTGCAGGTTTATTAACTTTTTTAGTCTTAGGACTATACTTGATTGTTGAGTTTTGGAGGATTTTCAGAGTTTGAAATTGAATGTGAAGAAGTCAAGAAAAAAATCCCAGCAAACTGTTGTCTTAACTCTCTTGTCCTAGGAGGAACCATTACTCTGAAGGGAAAACCTAAGTATTGGTGCCACAAAGCTGAGGGCTGACAGCAGAGGTGTGAATTCTTAATGGGGGGGAAAAAGTTTGCAGAGGCATGTCTGTTACCCAAGGTTCTTATCAATCACCCACACATTCAAGAAACGGTAAGCAACTTGCTATTGCTGTTTAGGTAGAAGTAGAGAGATACCTAATGCAAAATCATGCTTGGTAGTACAGTCAAATTCAGTAAACTTCAAAGGGCATGTGAGAGGAAAACATGTGAACACTACCCAATGTCTTACAAAGCAATAAAAAATGTGTTCACATTCACAGCTGTAAAATTCATTTCTCAGTGTTCTGACATATGCTGTAGGATGAAGCTTGCTGCTAAGTGAAAGGGAAAGCAACTGTGTCCTGTTTTGTAGATCTGATTATAATACTGATAACTTGTAGCAGCAAAGACTAATTGTCAGTGCTTGGATCTTGCAGGCATCTGCATCATTAAGAGTTGATTTTATCTTGGTCTTTTACCCTGTGTTAAAGATAATCTGACTGAAATAAATATTTAAACTCAGTGGTTAGTATGACTTAAAGCTATATTTTTAGCTAGCACCATAATTGTATTTAATTTACAACTGATGTGGTAAATGACGTTCTTACCTCTATATTGTCACTGCTGCTGGATTTCCAATAACTGTAGGAAGGAGGAGAGGGAAGGAAGGTGGCATATAACTTGTTTTCTGTGCCTATAAGTGAAAGCCACAGATTCTGTGTTTTCTGCATCCTATGATAATCATCCCAGGCGCAATGATGGTGAGTCTGCTCTCACTAGAATTGGTTGGCTGCTTCTGTTTGGAGCTTGTTAGGAAAGCTGGGAATTTGTAGGCTTAGGTCCTTCAAAACATCACCCTGAAAGATGGCAGAAAACTAATACAAGTGGGTTTTTTTGTAACTAATTTTGAGGTAAAGAACAGACTGCTGGAGAGCTTGCCTACTGTGTCAACCATCAAATTAAATGTATTTAGGAGAAGAGCATGAATGCCTAATGAAGTTATTGAGCATACTGTACAAGTTAAAAAAAAAAAACAACCAAAAACAAACAGGCCCCCCTACCCCCCCTGCCAGCCCCTGGAATCTGTAATCACCATCTGTTTCTTGGATGATTACAAGCTGATCCAAAAATTTAACAGTGCCTGACTTCTCAATGGCACTTGCTGCCTAATAAGCAAGTGTAGAGAAACAAGAATACATGGATAAAATTACTTCCCCCCAGCACTTTGTGGAGTACATCAGAAGGAGTGTACGTTCTGTGGCTAAAGAATTCAACACACTCCAATGAACTCCATGACCTTCTTCAACTGCTCACATGAGGCACTGTGAGCTTGATGCTACTGTTGCACTGTTCCTTGTATTCTTGCTTGATATTTTTAACAGAAGTGTAGCAACACCAGGACAGAATGATGGAAAGAGAGCTGTGGGACTCTAATCTATCTGTGTACCTCTTGGATTCCTTCACCTTAGAGTTAGGAACTGGGGGGGGGGGGAAAAGCATGGCAAGTAAATGCATCTTTCTCCCCCTCTCAAGCAGTAAGATATATTTGATCACATTAAGAATGCTTCTGTATCTGCAGAAAGCTATAAAATGTCTGTTGTAGTCAGTTTTCAGTTTGGGCTTTTCTTAGCTAGTATACTGGTCTTTCCTGTTACAAACTTTCATCCAGACAAATACACAAGTAGCTCACTTATTAATTAATACCCATCCTTATGTTTTAACATGCCACTGGAGAGCTTGTTAGGTAAAGTGGAACCTCTTGGTTGTGGCATAAATCACTTTTCTTAGTCCTGACTTACCTAGCATCTCTCCTAGGAACTTTGTCCTGACACATGGTACATGTAGGAAAACGACACTGAAAAAGTGTTATTGAATTGATCTGTAGGAAGATGAAACCTAAGTAATTGAAAACTAAGTGATGCCCTCTGGAATACAAACCCCATGTTTATGATTAGCTATCATTAAAGAAAGGGTGAGACCAGTTGACCAAAACAAGCCCACAGCACTTAGTACTAGTGGTGTGCCTTCAAAAGTTACAGGAATTGATAACGTCTGTGTCCATATTTTTAATATAGTCTTAAATAATAATGTGACTGGTGGCACCCTGAGGATATGGAAGCATAATATTGACTCATGGCACTGGCTGTCAGTACAACAGGTTGGTTGGAAACTGTCCTGGGGTGGGGAGGGCTACTCATCACTTGTCAGGTGTGCTCTTACTATTTGTGTTTAATGCGAAACATCACTGCTGCAGCTGTGTTATAAGTGGCTTTTCAAAACTAAGGCAAAGTAAAACTAAAGGTATTAATCAAGATTTTCAATAGTGAGCTTGGAAAAAAACCATCTTTTGAATTGTTTAATGAAGGTGGTGGTAGACTATGGGGAAGGCTCTTTCTAAGAAGCCGGAAGAAACAATGTATTAAAAAGCATTGATTACATCAGAGCAGATAATAAAGCAATTAAAACTATTTTAAAGTAGTCAGTTGGGCACTCAGCCCAGATGTTTGCATATCGAAGGAAGCAGAACAGGAAGAGCTATTTATTGAAAACTTGGTTCTTTTTTGGGTGTCAGGCTCTGTGTACTGCAGAAATTAATTTGATACTGCTTTTGCAACTGAGTGGATGGACTAATAAAAATAAATTGTAAATATTATGGTTAGGTTAAGGGTAGTAAACATGCCTCCATGAAATACAAATGGGAGTGATATTTCATGTCCTTCTGTAAACTATTGAAAGGGACACATACAATAGCTTCTCTTAGGGATGGGAGTGGAAGAGCTATGAAAGAGCTCTGACAGCAGTTTCAAAACTACTTTCTATAATTTCTTCCAATCTACAATGTAAGGTGCTGCAAAGGCTAGGGTAATTTTTTTTTCCAGTGAGTTTTTGAAACTGAATTTCATTAACCCCACCAGAGAGGGCTGGACAATGTTCCATGAAGCAAATAGGCAGCATGAATTGGTTTTGTTGGCTCAACTTAGTTGTCTTATTTGAGTATCCTGCACCAGATGCCTTAGGAGTCTCTAGGGTATTATTTTTTAATTCCTTGCTCATTAAAGCAGACACTTGCATTATGCCCATTGCCAGGGCCTCGTAGATGTTTGTTTTCCTCCTGTAGTTTCAGGGTGGCAAACTTTGTTTGCAATAACTGACTCACCCCATTATTCAGTTCCTGTTCTACAGTCCTGTTTTCTGTTCTTTCTTGAAAACATCTTAGGCCCTAGGGATCTGTACACTAGCTATACATTGTGCAACTTCATGACAACTTTAGAGTAAGGTGAAACTACGCATTATTTACAGGTCTTCAGTGTAATCTTACCAAAACTAAGCACTTGGGAGTTGTAGTCATTTTGGCTTATGGATATCTTGACTTGAGAGGTTAGTCATCTTGGTTGTTAATGATGAGATTTTAAAGGTTTGAAAGTAGTACATATTCATCTCCATACTCCAGTATGAATTCATTCTTTTATGTTTACTTCCAAGGCATATTTCCATTTCTTTTACTTGGTACTTACTATACAATATCTAACACAAGTTCTGATTTCCCTTCCTCGTTTTCACTATTGATAACTCATGTGTTTGCACTTAGCAAAACAGTTGAAGCAGTCTGAGAAATGGCTGCCTTGCTATGGATGGTAATGAATGACAAGCCTTGTTAGTTTTCATAGTCTGCATCCTGGTGCATGGTGAAATGGGTTAGCTTGGAATTGTTGAGATAGTGACTTCTTGCATGTGGTTTGCTACATGATCATCTGTCTTATGATCTTCCTGTTGAGCCTCTATAATAAGTTAATTCGTTTTGTGTTGAGAGATTGCTTAATAAGGGTGTTGTGAAAATTGTTTGAAGTAGCTGAATGCTGTAGTGATGGATCTCAAACTGAAAAGAAAACGTTAGCTTTATCTTCGTAGGATGGGGTTGAATAGTTTGCAGTAGAAGTACTTAATGGCCATATACCTTTTAGAGTACTTGATTTTCATGAGGCTTGGTGGACAGCTACCTTGTATACTGAGGCAAGGTAATTAGTCTAATCCAGCTCTTTCATGTGCATTGTAAGTTCCCAAGGCAATCCCAATATTCTTAACACAACTGTGAGTATATGCATGATCCTTTTAGATTGTAAGACAAAACTAAAAAACTCACATTCCCTTATGTGCCATTATTAGGAAGCCTGTGGAGCTCCTTGGTGAGATTGAGACTTTAAGAACCACCTTTCCTGCTTGAGCTAAGTGTTTTAGTCTCACTTTTCCTCATCTCCCTCCTGATGTCTTAGTCATATGCTGTCTCACAACTCGGCTATACCTGTGTTTGCATTTTATCAATCTCTGCCATTACAGTCTTCCTGGTTAACAAGTTCAGCCATATCTGTTTTCCTTATTAGTTATTACTCAGCTCTGAAGTAATAATCCAGCAAAAATAATATATTTTGAGGAGTTTTTTAGATGGACCATAATTCATTGAAGTTCATGGTCCAGCTATGCAAACAGCTGTGCCAGCACAAAGAATGTGGAGTTGATGCAAAAACAGAAGAGACGGAGGAAAATAACTTCCTTGTAAGGAAGTGCCAGTTTAAGCTAGTGTAATGTTAGACAAACTACAACCTCCATAATACTGAAGCCTACTAAAGCTGGGGCTGCTGGACTGGTTTCCATTCTCTCTGGTACTGGTCTGATCCTATGGCAAGTTCATTTGGGGATGTATGCTGACAGAAAAACAAATGCAGAAAAGTGAACAGGGTAGGAGTTGTATACCACAAAAGGCCGTATTCGTAAGTGTCAGTCCCAGCTTAAAAGAGGAATTGCAAACACTGCAGGGAGCATAAAGGGAAGAGTCTGATGTATGTGTGCTTAGAGGTGAGTTTTTATAGTAGCTTAAGAACAGTTGGAGGGACTCATATAGCTCTAGAGTAAGCTCTTTGACTGACCACTGATCTTCTGTCTATAGCTCAGTTTCATGTATAGTAACCTCAAGTTAAACTGTTGTCCACAGTAAAAAAACCCACTTGAGTAGAGAGCTCTCACTGGATTCTGCACTTGTAATGAGGAGACCTTTCTCAACTATTTTAGTCTCTTGAAATAGTAGTGTATTTTGAAAAAGAAAAAACTGTCTATATGGCACCCATTGGTTTCTGGTCATCTCTACAGTCTTGGTTTTTAGAACATGGTAAACCCTGTAACTTCATAACTTGCATATCCAGAAACTGAATGTCTTCAGAAAAGTTGTAATGGTTTCGTAGGGGCTGGAGTTTTTGAGGTTGCTTTTAGAGGTAACTGCCAACATCTGGAAGAACTTCTAAACAATAACAATTCTTGAGAATCCTACCTTTAAATAATCTCCTGCAGCCTATCAAGTATGTGGCTGTAGCAGTCACTGACTTTTTTGTTTGGGGGGAGGAGGTCTTCTGGGGTTTTTTTGGGGAGGGAGGAAAACACCCAACTTGGTTAGCCAAAGACCAATTAAAAGAAAGCGGCTTATTAATAGTTTTACTATACTGAACTGAAATTGAGAAATATCTGATTAGCTTGTGGTGCCAAGCCTCAATAATCATGTTGCTCAGTGTTTTGTAGACCCTTTCTAGATCATGTGAGTAACAAAAGCATTTTTGGTACAGCAGGTTATGATGTCAGTGTTGCTGGCTGTGCTTTTTATTTGTTCAATATGCTTTTCTCTCTCAGAAATGTAAGTTTTCTGTATTTAGTGTTTATTGGTGTTATGGTGTGATGTGACCCTTATGGATTCTGGGTGACTATAACAAAACTTTCTAGAGGAGCTAAGAGAAATAGTTGTTAAAGTTTGTGGTTGTTGGGACCCTTTACAATGTGCAAATCTCATGTATTACGGTTTCCTGGAGCTGAGCAAAAGTTGGAAGATTGACATAACAAAAGCAAGGTTGCTAATCTCTGAGCTCCCACTTTGGTCTTTCTGACTTTTTGTATTTTGAGCTGAGCATAAAGCTAGTTTTGGGAGACCAAGTTGCAAAATACCAAAAATTGTGAAAACATTCGAGTTGAGGAATGGGATATCTATTTTTAATTCTGGAAGAGGAAGGACTTACCAACACATGCTGTCTCAGCTGGCTATTCAAAAGAGCTGGTTTTCTCTCTGGGAAAGACAGCAGTCTCAGACAAGCTGACTTTACTGGAAAGCCCATTCCAAACCTCCTCAGTCGCTGCAAACTTGCAGGTAGAGGGCTCAGAAATTACTCACTCAAACTGAAATGCAGTGTCAGATGCTTGACACCAGCTTCCTGTGCAGTGCCTTGGGGTTGATGCGAATTAGGGTGTCCCTGCTGCTCTCAATGTGTGTTCCCCCTGCCCTTAGTAGCGGAGGAGAATTGAAAAGAAATTTTCTCATTTAATAATTCTTTCAGGTCTTAAGCAGAATTGTAAGATGAATGTGCTTTCAGTCTGACTCATGATTTGCTTTGCAGTGTGTGGTATGTTAACCAGCCTTCTCCTGTGATGACACAGTGGACAGGACTAAACAAGAAAAGCTTTCTGGATATTCCTCAGGCTTACAGAAGACAAGTGGTAAAAGTCATTTACAGAAACAAAACTTTAGTGCTTGTTAACAAACCTGTGTACCTGCTTGCAGGCAAAAAGCACTGCAACCACTGATTTTTGGAACCTCTTGCCCATTCTGTTCCTGATACAGCAGCTTTTCCAGCTGTTTTTTTGGGCTTCAGCTGATTCAACAATGCTGCTTTCTCTTTCTACCTTATAGCTGCGGGCAGTTGTGGCTGGTTATTTCATTTGAGTGAGCAATGTCCTTCAGGCTGTGTTGGCTCAGGGATGTTAATAGGGTTCAGATGTCTGTGAGCTCACAGAATCCTGCACCCTCTGTCGCTCCTCTGCTTGTTCTGTTGCAGTACATCAAAGCAAAGCAGTATTGAAATATTGAGTATTTTGACTATTGCTAGTGCAGTATGCCTTTTTCTTGGTGTGAGTGTGGTGAATTTCTCTTCTCCATAATCATCCCACTTGTTGAGGTTTTTTCCCCATGTTAGAACAGTTACCTGGTGTTGGTATTGGTGCTTTTAGTTCACTTTACTCTTCAGACATTACTTTTGTACTTGATTAATCTATCAGAAGTATATTGCAAGTTTCTCCTTGGAAGATGCCATTCCATAGGATACTTTTAATATTCCTGTCTTGTTGAGGAAATCTCCCAGACTTCCATATTTAAGTCAAGTTTTTCATTCTCCAGTGAATGACTTGCTGAACGTGGTTCAGCAAGTGGTTCAGGTTCCTGGCTGAACGTGACTTGCTTCACAATAAAGGGTTAAGCACCTAAGAAGTTACTGAAAGAGCCTGAAAGTGGTGGTTGCTCCTGCATGATGTGCTGGTCACCTGAAACATGAACATTTATTGGGTTCTGATGGGTGATGACTCTCTTACAATGGGCTGCTTCTTGCTCACTACTCTGGAGCAATATACCTGAGGTCTTCTTCACCCCATTATAAAGGCCTTTCCAAATGTAGACTACTTCCTGAAAAGCCATGTTTCTGTTTTAGAGAAGAATGTGTGTAATGATTGGTTGTTTTGGAGGGTGTCTTTGTATTGCTGAAGTTGCTAAGCCATCCTTGTAGTATTTGACATTTAAAAATACTTGTTTTAGCTATGTGCCTTAAGACTTACTAGGGTCATGAAAACATTCTTGCTTGATTTTTGTCACAAGATAGAATGCTGTTCTTGTGACAGCACAATGCTGAAAAGTTCAGAAATGAAAAACAGATGAGGGATATAGAAATGTGTCTAGGTGGCAGACAGTAATTCAGTCACTGAAGTTGCTGTTGCTATGTGCACATGATTATCTCAATAGCAAGGCTAAAATTCACTTTAAAACTGCATTCATGGCTTAAGAGATTTGTGGTTTTTTATTTACAAGGTGAAATTGATTTAAACCGTTTCATGTGTGTAACTTTACATAGTTGAGTTGCCAAGATGTCAGCTGGAACCTGGACACAAGGGCATAGACATCCTTGTACTCAGGTAGTGGAAAGTAACATCTGAACTAACTGGCTTACTTTTGTGTTGCCATGGGACCCCTTTTGAATTGAAGACATCATCCAGGAGATCTGTGTCACATATAAGCACAGAACTGAGATTTCAGGACTGCTTGTTTCTCAGTCAGACTTGTATTCTGACCAATAGTGGCCTTTTGATAAGCAAAACTGAAAGGAACCTGGATCATCTGTGTCTTGTTGATAGTCTTGAAATATATATAGCCTATTCCTCAAAAAAAAAAAAAAAGTGATAAAAGAGTGGGGAAGTTTGAAATGTTCTATAAGCATTGACTTGCTGGTGAAAGGCTTTGAAAAGAGATAATTTGGGACACACTGATTGCTGACATGGGAAGCACAGTATTGAAATAATAAAAAACGTAGGCCTTCATTAAAGGAAGAACATAGATTTGGTTGTGTGGAGTTCTCAAGATCAAGTTGTATAGCTACTTGTAAAGACAAGTAGTTTTACTGCAAAGGTTTCCCTGATTTTCTTCATCTGCTATTGCAAACAAGTAGTGGTGAGAACTGCCATGGGTCTTCTGGATGATGAAATTTAATATTATGGCTTCAAGTAGGTGGAAGAAGCAACTGAGAGCCAAGATGGTAAAGTGTGGTCCTTGAGCTACATTTTATCTGCTACTTACTTACCTTTGCTTCACTAGCTGGCAAGTCTGAGATCAGAACTGGTTTGTCAAATTTGTGCTTGCTGTGTTTTTCTTTTTCCCCTTACTTGAATGTAAGTTTTTCATAGAAGTTGCTGTGTGACCTTCCATGCTAGGCAGCTCTGCTGAGGGATACAAAGACTCATCTTTCTGGGTACTATGGAGTGTATGTGGAGCCTTGCTCCACACTTTTGTTACATCCTGCTTTTCCATACCATGCAATATGGACTAATAGTAGTTGTCTAGGTAGTAGTGTTTTTCTCTCTCCTCAAGTGAGAAATACTCCTCGAGTATGTCAACTACTTAAAATATAATTCTGTCAGCTGTAACCATACAGGGTACTTAGTTTATGGAAATGATCTCTCAGTTGTTGAAGTTTGTTTTGTCCAGGAATGCTAAACTTTGTTACAGCATAGTTGTTGATATAGTTATGCCATACAGCAATCTCTACAATTTATGCTAGGCTTCTTGACCACTCTTTAAAAAACATGCAGTTTTGTGGGTTTTCAGCTATATCTAATGTCTCAGAGCTTGAGGTAGGGTGGACAAAAGGGACCAGACAAACCAGGAGTGAAAATGCTCAGCTTTTGGACTCTTTGAACATAAAATAAACAGTGTTCAGTGAGTCATAGCACTGCCGCTACATAACTGAGGGGAGCTTGCAAGTTTTAAATTTTTTTTTTAATGGACTGTCCAAAGGACTGGTATTGTTGTATTTTATTGTATCTTCCAGGACAAATAAGCTGATTTCCTGCCTAATTAACTTACTGCTTTTGGAAGTGTTTCCTAAAGCTTTGAGATCCTGTGCATTTACGTGTATTTGCATAAGTAATGCACAAAGGAAAGTGCTCGGGAGAATCTGACTGGGGCTTCTGGTGGAGTTGGCAGAGCTCACTGTTGCACAAGGTACCTGTTTCACGGCTCCCCAGGGAGCAGACAGCTTTGCAGCCACCTTGGAGGGCCATGGTAAATGGAACAGTGATAGAAGTGCAGTCAAACAAATCCAGCCTGCAGCTCTGCCTTCCGGCCAGTCAAGCTGGCACGGGTCGTGGACACTGAAGTCTGCTCTTAAAGCATCCAGGGTGACTAATCAGAGAGAGGTGCCCATGCTATGGGTGTCTAAAATTTTGGAATAGTAATTGCCACCAAAAATTAGAATGAAATAAAAAATTGTGCACAATTACTTCAAAGCCAAGTTAATGAAAACTCCACAACATTGTTAGTCGTCTTCAATTGTCCAGGCCATGACTGCAGAATTGTTGTATGATTCTGTAATAAATATAAAATATATCCTGTGTTAGTATAAACATCTCCTACCTAAGTGACACTTCCCTTGTCACTTAGCTCCAGCAGAAACCAAAGACATTTAATCTTGTTAANAGTAATACTGCAGTGTAATACCTTCACTCCTTAAGATTTCCAAAGATCTAAAGCTGGCATTGTACCTTCACTCTCCACATGTGGAAGAGGAGTGGTGTTTTCCAGACTAGAGGGGAATTTTGTTTGGGGATTTACATGGCTTTCAGTTGTCTTTCTCTGATTTCTGGCCAAGTTGTTATATAAAAACATGGCTTCATCGTGAGTATGGGCCTCCGTAAAACCTGTCCTTTTCATGGGTGAGCTCAGCTGCTAGCAGTGTGTGTGTCTGGTCAGCTGGGTCAGCTGCTTGCCTGCTGAAAACTCACACTGTGTGAAGGCAGGGGAGAGCAGAAAGGACAGGAATGGGATGCTGGGAACAGTGGGCAGGAGAGCACACTGGGAGTTGAGCTGTGTGATGCCTTGCTGCAGAGATAAGGCTAAGCCTTGATCTATGCCAGCTGTGAACTGGCATAGTTCACATAGTTCCTTTCTGGGACTCTGTTGGTTTCTCTCCTTGCATGGAGGGCAGTGATTTTGAAACTTGGAAGGTTGTAATGGTGATCCTTAAGAGGAGGAGCAATAGATGAAAAAGTAAAATCTCTGTCAGCTACTGCTTGAAGTTACTGCTTCTATATGTTTTACCAACAACCGTATCCTAATAAGCCTCCTTATTCTTGAGCCTGTTGTCCTCTAACAACAGATACCAAATCTCTTAACACTTAATCAATTTTGTGCTTTCTGTGTTAAGAAAAGAAGTAGTAAAATCTGACAACTCTGATATTGCCAATTTAAATATCAGTCTTTTAGGGGAAATGTTTTTAGATGTATATGCAGCAAATGCTAGGCAACTAAAATGTAAAGGAAATGAAAGTATAGTCTCTGGCGTGTGGTTTTGTAAAAATCCCTTTGGAATACAGGTAGTCCGTATCCATGGTAGCTTTTGGTATCTTGGAAGTGTTTCTGCTTGTCCCAGTGGGAGACACTGACACCAGTTTTAGTCTATAGCTGAACCTAAAACTGAATGTGTTGGACTTAGTCCATCATAAAGACAGTATTCTGTCTTTAATGTTGTGAGTTTTGGAGTAAGTGATAAGGAAACCTGAACAAACTGTTCTCCTGCCTCTTTGCCAAGAAGTGGGAAAGTAATTCTACTTCTTTCAGTTAGTCCTCTGATGAGACTCCTTACTGACATTATATGAGACTATTGATAATCTTCACAGAAATTATACCCTTTTCCCATGCCTAGAGTCTCTTCCCTTCTATTTTTGAATGTACATCACTTACACTTCCATCACTGTATCCCCTTCCAGTTTAGGGTTGTGTCTCTAGTAAATCTTTCCCCTGAGGGACAATTTATGCTTACTCTGAATAACAATTTTGCCAGATAGGTAAAGCTGTATTAGCCTGCTTGCATCTATATGTCTTTAGGGACTCTGACTATATGCTCCTAGCAGGAGTCTTGGAAGGGATAACTTGTGGTTCATTTCAGGTGTAACAACAAGGAAGCAATAGTTGTTGTTGGTTTGGTCCTATTCCCCTTTTTTAATTTTTTTTCCTCCATTGTTCTCAGTATTGTACCTTTGGCCAAACTGTTTTATAGAGAGGAGAAAATATTTTTAGGAAATTGAGTACTTAGTTTCTGGTGGGATCTGACAAGTACTGCAGTCACTGGAAAAGGGACAGACAAAGCTGCCTGGTGGGGTGCAGGAGAGCAATGAGTCTGTCCCCTTGTGACAGGAGCAAACTATTGGCTTTGGGTGTCCTGCATCCCAGTTTTAACTTCACACATTGGGGGCACTTGCAGACTCCCACAGCAGTGCCACTCTACAGGTGCCTTGGGCAAGCAGGTATAATATCTACGTGGGCAGAAAAGTAAGAGAACTCTAATTGAGATTACATATGTTTGTGCAGCCACTGTGCACTGCCATATGTTTTACATGGTACATCTAATAGTTAACTGGCTTACTAAAAAAGACCTTCAGCATCTACTGTTGATCCAGCATACCGTTTTAATTTGCCTTTGTTCAGAGACTGACGTCTCCTCTCTCTGCCACTTCAGTAAGATACATGCTTCAGATTCAAGTGGTTTCTCTCCTGAGTGACCTGTTTGTATTTTCTCATGTGGTCTTTCTATTGGGCTGTGTCCCAGCAGTATGAATTGCAGCAGAGCAGCAGTGCTACCTGTGGCTTAAGGTACAGGGATAAATTGCTCGGATCCAGCCCTTCTCAGCTGTGTCTGTGGCTTCAATAAAAGGAGGCTGAGTTCCTACTGCTTAGTTTATGCTGGCTCTAGTATTTGTCTGATGATCCAGTAAATCAATTCAGCTTGCTAAAAGACCAGACACTAATCTGGCAAAAAGTCCGTCTTTTGGGCTTTTATTTTGTTCTCATTTTTGCTGGGTTCATAGGCTGAATCAGCTTGCCTTCTGGTCGAAGGGGTTGTTGGTAGAAAGGGGAAAAGGAGGCAGGACTATTCCCTCTTGCCAAGTGGCAAATCATGTAATTCAGCTTAGCTGAGAATCAGAAGGCTGGAAAAACCACAGCCTGAGCTGGTCTTGCTGCTTCCTACTGTCTGGGTAGGTCACCAGCTGAGCTCAACAAAAGGCATGTTGAATGCCAGGGGGTGGGAGGCTGGATCTGGCTGACAAGCTGGGTCACTCTGCTGTGGAGCTACGTTGGAGAAGGCGATGAGCAGCATTAGCACTCTAGTGGTGCATTGGATTGTACAGTAGCCTTCTGAGTTTGAAAGAGTTATTCTGACAATGAGTATTTTCCCTTTCTTATGCTGTTAGGTTTCCATACATCAAACCTGATAACCTGGCAGTACTTAGATACTTGCACTGATGTGCTTTCAAGAGCAGCTTCTCGTCTGTGTGAGTTGTAATGCCCATACTTTGTGCAAATATTCTAGTTCTTCCTTTAATGATGGCAGATCTTGGTATGGGCTTGAGGAATTCAGAGTTGAGTTGACTTCACATACGACATGTGCATCAAATGCTTCCAGAGTATTCTGGACCTACAACTTAACAAGTATTGTGCTTTGTGGGGTGTTTTCTGCTTCCCTTTCTATCACTTTCTGCAAGAGTTTTTAGTCATCACTACCTGCCTTGTTTCTTATTTCTTTTCATAACCTGGATGTTCTGGTATCTTACCTAAGTAAAATACTGTATTATATGAAGGTCTCTAAAGAGAATTGTGACTGCATGGCAGATGTTCTTGGGAGATATATTCACCTCATTTCTTGGATTGTGGCCAGACTGACTTCTCATTTAGATATTTAAAGACTTTCAGGTATTGTGATTAGTTTTAACACTTCCTCCTCCTTTCAGGATTCTCTGCACAACACTATTGTAAGAGCTATGTATTAGTGCACGCCATGACTAATGAGCAGTAGACTTGAATGAAGCTTTAGAGAGAAAAATTTTGATGATTGTCTAACATACTTGTGGATGGCTCTGGTAAATGCTCAAAAGCTTTCATTTTTTTTCTCAATAGATTAAATTTCATACTTGAATTCAAATCTTAGATGCTACTTATGGTTTGATGTTAGGTGTCTCTAGTGCCTTTTCTACAGTTTATTTGCAAAATGTACCAAACAGAGTTGCAGTTTAGGTGGCCTTAAGTATGTCTGACTGTGTACATCCGTAGCATGCAAGTGTACTGGTGGTGAGGTAGACAGCTACTTTTTATATATGCCACAAAAGAAAATTGTAAATACTGCACCAGGAGTGGAGAATGGCATATTCAAGTAAATCCTTGTAATTTCAGGGGACTTAAAACACAATCAGTGGTCTTGGCAGATGTCCAAGGGCACAAGCGGCTTCTGGAACTCTTCCAGCTGTTAATGGAGTGTGGGTTCTGATTAAATTTACTGTGGCCACTGAGTCTTGGTCTGCTTGTCTCTGTATGTGTTAATGTACGCTTTTCTAACAATTAATATTTAATTTTAAAATCTGTTTTAGTACTCAAAAGCAGCTTTACAGTATCCTCACGACATAGATCTCTCCTTTATGTTAAGCACAGTGAAGACTGAAACACCAGCAGCATGAGAGAAGCCCTACCGTAAAAACTAGCTGATGTAGAAGCCTTGAAATATTTGTGCTGGCAGCCTTGCAGCCTCCCAAGGAACACTGCTGCATTAGTTATGTGAAATCCATTCTGTAGTTGACATAATTAACTGATTACAAAAAATAAAATCTAATATAGTAGAATTGTGGCATGGTCAATGGGGTCTTTGACAAGACTTCAGGGTGGTAGTTTGGACATGAGCCTGCTGGATTGGCTGCTTTTCCATTTTACTATAGCTGAAAATGTTGCAAAGAAATGGACTCGTAAGGCAATCCCTTGTACTTCCAGATACGTCAGTGAAAGGAAGAATATATTGAAGTAAGATGGCTTTAGGATGAGGTTATTCCTTTAATTTGGAAGAAATGGGAAGTTTCTTAAACTTCAGACCCCAAAGAGTAAATTCATAAGAATTGCCAGGCTCATGCCAAAGGCAAGTTCAGTTCTGCAAAAGCACTCCTATTAAAAGGCTACAAATGCTTTTTACATCAATACCACCAATAGTTTGAGACAAGGGGAAAGTAGATTACTGTAGCATTTGTGTGAGTGCTGGTATGATCCTACAGAGTAGGTGGCTATATATTGGATTTGTTCACCTCTCTACATAGAAGTATGTTAGAATTTTGGTTTTTTTACCTTACGAATTTTTCAGGTCAAGGCATCAATCTAATTGAAGTCAGCAGTAAAAGGTGAAGTAATACTTTTCATGGAAAAGATCTTAATTAATGCAAGAACATAACTGCATTAGAGTCCACAAAAATGAATGGCTATGCCTCAATAAAATTATTTTAAAGAATTGTTGATGAGAAACCTTCAAGTAAGACTGTATCTGTAAGAGAAGTCACCCATGTGAATTACTTGAGAGACTTTTTAGGTTCTTGATTAGGTGATTTTTTTTCTCGATAATATATCATACTACTGTGATGTAACTGCAGTGATGTCAGATAGGTTTTAGTATATTTGAAATGCCTTTACCTCCAGTTTTGTTAAATTCTGTAATATTTGCGATGTTTTAGGGTGCCATTACGTGTGATATATTATAGAGGTCTATGAATTTTAAATAACTACTTTCTGGTTATGGAAAAAAAAATCTGATTTATTGCTGCATTTCTTTCTCCAGTCTTACTTTTGTTACTTGTGCTGATTAGCTTGCAAATTGTTGGAAGTGAACAGATGAAAGTCTGTGTAGCAAGGCTTCAAAGCTCCTGCTAAACTTCCCAGAATTTGATGAGACTCCAGCAATACTTAACTGTGTTACATCTTTAAGCAAGACTCCTTTGTCTTCACTATACATTTTTTTCGTGCTGAAGAGGTGAACCAAGACTCTGTAGTGAGGGGAGGCATTATATGCAGTGTAGTACCTTGATTCTTACCAAAATGGGAATGTTTATTGTGTAGAGGAGCTAGAAAAAAATATTTTGAGACTAAGGCTAAATCTAAGGGAGGTGAAACTAGGGAGCTGTGTTCTGTCCCTCACTGAAAAAATGTAGCTAAGAGGCTTGTTAGTTGCTATGAGTGGTGAGCATGAGATACACTTATTACAGTGTGTTCTAAAGCAAGTGTTCTACTCTGAAGGAATACTGAATATTGGGAAGTGAAATGTGACTGTCAGTTGGATGTTAAATATGCCAAGTACTAAAATGTTGTTTTAAACACTGAGGTTTTAGAGAAAGATGGAATAATTAATATTTCTGAACCTCCACCTTGTCTTGTGGGTAGATCAAGGTCCTGCCTTTGCAGTCTTGAACTATAAGGTAAACTGTTTTGAAATGCATTAGTCTCATTCTGAACACCATTATTCTGGAAACTGATGAGAACTGATTCTATAGCTAATGCAAATTTAATGTTGTGGTATAAATTTTAGCTATTCATATCTCTTTTCTATAAGAAGTGCTGCACAGTCTGCAGTCTGTGGGTGGGAAAATGAACAAATGATACTGTTCAGTCTTTGTAGCTCTTACAGACTTTTAACTGTTGTTGTTCAGCACAAATTTTGTTTTATAATTTGAATGTAATGTTATAGGTGCATATGAATTACTTATGTGGAAACTGAATTTATTCCAGTGCTAATATCTTGGAATAAGAGAGTAAATTGGTGAACAAATAAAGTTCAGCTACCACTGTGTGTTTTAAACAAAACAAAAAAACAAAAAACAATCTGGCAGATTATAAAGTTAGATAAATCTAACTTTAACAAATCCATGCTTCTGTGGGTTTGGGGTTTTTTGTATTGTCCTTCCTGCGCCGGTTTGGTTTTGGTTTTTTAAGGGCATTGGAGCCTAACTTGAGTCAATGGAAGTATCTGCTTTTGTAATGTGCACACCACATGTGATGTGGCCCAGCTGTTCTTATTACACACTTATCACCACACAGCATGTTTCAAAGAAATGGTAGGTGAGAACAGACTAATTTGCATTTTTAAAGGAAGATTTAAGTAATTCTAGTCTTTTGTACACCATCAAATACATGTATCAAAGTCCATCTCATTCAAAGAGATGGTATAAAAAACAGGGAAAAAAAGCCTTCTTAAAAAGAAAGTAACCAGGCAGCTCTTTAAATCTAGATCTCTCAAGGTTACCTAGAGCACAGTGAAGCAGGTGTAGGTACAGCATGGGGATGGGCTGTGAAACAGAGTGCCAGTGTGTGCCATCTAGCAGAATTACAAGAGAGCAGAAGAAACTTGGGTAGCATGGAGACAACTGCCTTCAAAACAAACAAACGTAAGAGCAGAAGGAATGTTCAAATGTGTTAAAATCATGAGTCTAGTAATCTAATGTAGAAATGCACTGAGAAGTTTGTGGTTAACAAAAGGCATCAAAACTGATATGATACTTTCTTCTTACAGATCAGAAGGGTTTCACTGCCTGTAGGAATTGAGGATGAGGATGTAAATGAAGCATATATAGTAGATACAGCTTTTGCAGGGAAATAAATTGTGTCTTTGTTCAGTGGGGAGGAAACTGAAGGTTTCAGTTTTGGAACTTTTCTTTGTGAGGGATTCCTCAGCTGGTGGGTCTAACATGGTGGAGGCAGGAGAAGAGTTGGATGTAGCTGATAGCATTATCAGCAGCTAAGTACAAGAGCAGGGTGGTATTCACTCTGGTTCTAAATACTCAGATGAAATAGCAGAATGCTGATGATGTGTAAATTCTTGTATAAATCTACTGTGAAGCCAGTGCTATAGAGAATGGCAGGTGGGGTGCCAAAATTTAGATAAGGGAGACTGTAGCACTTTAAGGCTCTGATGCCAATGTCTGACACAGTTCAGTTAATAGTGTTGTTTATGCAGCTATCCACTACTTCTGTCCTTGTAGTCTCTGCCTTCTCTCTTACAGTCAATGTAGCTTTTGTAAGGAAACCTGTCTTCTAACTTTATGGAGGCTGATGGAGGGTCATTAACCATGTGGATAAAAGTGATTTAGATGTCTCTAGTTTCTAAGTGAATTTTGAGATGGTCCCTCACTAGCTTTAAAGGGAGTTAATAGGCCATAGCATAAGAAGGGATGGCCTTTGTGCTGATAAATAATTCCTTAATTTGTAAAGAAAATAACATGGAAATAAATGCTTGGCTGTATCAGCTAAGATTTTGCTAAATTACCTAAAAGCCCTGGTGACCACTGGGGAAGACAGCTTGCTGCTGATATCAAATTAATTGGGATAGGAAGGGTGAGACACAGCTGAAAAGAATCACAGAAAAAGTAATAAGACTGAATTTCTAGTGCTGTCGTTTGTCAGGAGAACAGGTAGCTGCATTTAGGAGAACAGCCCCAGTTTTACATTTAGTGCTGGATGCTAAACTGGCCATAACTGTGCAGGAGCAAGGTCTTAGTACTGTTATTATTTAGTAGGTGTCAAACAAGCGATTGTCAGTTACCAGAAGAGGAATTAAGAGTAAAGTAGAAAAGGTTGCTGTGTTACTGTGTAAATCCAGTTTGTAAATCAGCATTTTGAATACTTTGTATGGTCTCCTCCTGCTAAAAGGTATAGTAGAGGCTAAAGCTCAGCTGAAGGCATGAAGGATGATGAAAAATACAGAACAGCTTTGGTATAGATACTTGACTAAGCATCAAGAGTTGTCAGGAAGGAGATCTGAAGTCTCAGAAGTTATAAGTTCAAGTGAGGACTGGGCAGGAAGTGATTTCTGCCTTTTTCTGTGAAAGATGTAGAACCACCACCAAGTGGTTCTTCATGCAGCAAGTTTGAGACTTTAGAAGATAAAAACTAACAATCTTTATTTCAACTTTGAGCACAGATTGTGATGTACTATAGACTTGCTGCCTACATTGGAAGGGAAGGACTGAATTTTGAGCTGTCAAGGTCATAGACATCTACTTCATCAATGACAAGCTATTGCTGCTCCTTCAGTTAAAAAATAATGTGTATTTTCTATGTTCATTCTTAAACATATTATAGCACAGTAGAAACTTAGATTCTAATGATTTTACTGTAGTGAATTTGAAACCAAGCCAAGATAATGCTGCCTTTATTTTTAATGTTTCTTTTGCTTACTGTAAAGCCTTTCTTAGCTAATTAGTTGAAGTTTGTTTGTGTTTCATATTTGTTGTTAAAATCCAAAGAAAAATACTACTGTTTGAGAAGTATTGTGATTTGTAGTTGCTTGTACAAGTTTACATGGGAGTGCTCTTCTGATCAAACCTAACATTTTCTTCCTCAGTTTAAGCTGTAGGAGTTCAATGAATTTTATGTTAGACACTGAACAAAAAGCTCATCACTGGGAGCAAGGTATCTGATAATCAAGACCTGTGTTTAGTCTTCGCTTCATCATCTACTCTTGGTGCTTTCAGTTGCACATCTGAATAATTGAACAGATGACCCTTCTAAAGGGACAGATGGAGGGAAAGCTCTGCTGAAGAGTTTATTATAAGAAGTAAATCTTGTCCTCAGCACACCATGTCAGCTAAAATTAAAGATTGCTTTCTTTATTTAAATCATGTAGCTGGCAGCTTGGTTAATTAGCTTTTTTAAACACAGGATTTTTACAGTTGATGAGTTTCAAAACTTCACCTCCCTGCTGCATCACCCAGGAGCGGCAGGGCCTGCTTCTACAACCCCTGGCTTCCTTTGGCATATATGTATTTGTGCTGTGTTAGTTTCACCAGGTACAGTTTTTTGTAAACATAACTAAAATCTGGTCTTGCATGGAATAATATCATTATTTACTTTGTGTTGAGATATAAGAATGAGCTGTAATTTTAATTTTTTGTACAACTTCTGGGAGATTAATAAAATACAAAATTATGAGAAGTGACCTTTTATCAAAGTCTGAGGTTGCTGCTTGTTCTGTTTGAGTCTTAATGAAAAAATGTAATGATGAAGTGAAATAAAGGAACTACAATGAGTGGTCAGAGGTGAAAACTATGCAATCTCTTTACAGTGTCTAACAAGAATAGTAAAATTGCTTTGATGCTTTTACTTTGGCTTTAACAGGATCTGAGCAGTTACTAACATGACTTTATGACAAAACATCAAAGCATTAAAGGAAATCAATTAATGACTACTTACCTACTTCTCTGTGATGTGTAGTTAAAGGCTTTCTGTTCAGTGTCCTCTTGTTAATGTGAAAGGGTTTTTTTTATTATTCAGATGAATATTTTAATAAAAAAAGTCTTTCACATGACAATATGAAATTTAAATGCCTTGCATTCATTATGTTCTGGTGGACTTGTAGTTTCTGGATAGTTTGTGATCAGATTCACTTGCCCACTTATAAAGCAGCTCTCATGTGCTCTGTAAGATTATAATTTGAATTGCTTAGATTGAGCTTACAGGAAAAGATGACTTGAGAAAACTAGTAATTAATATAGCTGAAAGTCATTATTTGATGTAAAACCTCTTAAATCTTGTTGATATGACTGTATGCACTCTTGGTTATAAATAAGCTTCCATGTATTCTCAGTAGCCTGTCATTCTAATTGTTGTGCCTGAGAGAGGTTAAAAATGTACCTAAGTTTTTCTCTATGTGATAGCTTCTCCCTTTTTTTGTATTTCTCACTTATTATTTCATTTGGAATTTAAACAGTTGAATCTTCAAGCTCCTCAGCATCAGGCTTCAGGGATGTGGACAACATTGGTTCTGTTCCTTGATGAAGCAGCATCACTATGTGTTATTGAAACATGCAAAACTGTTCCATTTCGTGGTCCTGAAAAAATACTGTCTGCATTGTTGACTTGTAATCTGTAGTTTGATTTAAAGTGTATTTAGAGTGTGTTTTAGAGTCATTTGAGGATATTTAGTGTGTTTTAGGGTCATCAGAGTATCATCCTTTTGTCTTGAACCTTAATGCACATTCCAAGGCAGTTCTGGTTGTACAACACCTTTGCCTCACACAGGTCTGATGTGTTATGCCGTTAGCTGACAATGTTTCTGCTCTTTGATGTAAATTGCTGTAAGGCTTCAAAGTATATAAAAGAACTTGGACTACAGCTCTGACTCCTGTAGTTTACTCATATGCTGATGCATCTTGTTAGATCCAGTAACATTAAGTCTTTATAATAATTTCCACACGTAGAAGGTTGTTTTGTTTTCTGTTTGCCTCTATCTCTTGCATCTATGCAAAAAGACAGAATGAGAAAGTACAGTAGTCTTGAAAAATGTCTGGTCTCAAATTCTAGCAATACCTTTAGAAGGTGCTAAACTCTTAAAAATCCATAAGGTTACCAATATCTGGTAGAAGTGATACCAGCTCTGTTTTTCTGTTTAAGGACTCCTATCTTGGCAAAGTTGGTCCAGTCATTACTGTCATCCCTGAAAAGCGTATTGAACTCCTGTGTTTGACTTAATTCTGCTGCTTTGAAGGAAGAACATTCTAGTGCACGTTTATTTATCATAATCAAGAAAAGGGAGTAATTTGTGTGTACGGTCTCATCTGGTGACTTCTCTGGAAGGAAGAAGGAACATGAGCTTAATTTTATTTTTATTTTAAAATTAAAATTTTATTTTTGTGCTGGATTGAGTAGAATGCACTCACTGGGTGGTAGCTAAAGCATATGGGAGAAGATACTGCAAGACTGATCCCCCAGCAGAACGGACCTCAATAAGGAGCAAGTGTTTTTATACTAAGGAAAAATGTTGAGCTTAAGAGTGTAAATGTGTTTTAGTTTAAGGAAAAAGAAGGCTGTTCCTGCATTCTTCAGGATTCCATGTATGTCTTCAGCTACTAGTTACTGACAACTGTGTGCAGCGGCCAGAGGGGATGTGGAGAAATACACCTGTTTCAAACTGTTGTATGTTGAAAACATCTGTTGCAGTGAATGAGAGGTGTCAAATGAGTCCTAAATTTAATTACACCAACAAATTTTTAGAAAAAACTTCAAAACTAAGTTCCTGATACTAAAGCATGTTCCTGTCTTTTGTGTCCCTGACACAAGTACAAAGACATGTACAATTACAAGGTTTAAGCCTGATGTTATGTCTGCAAATACTCTCAGAAATTTTTTTATAAGGATCAAAATTGAGATTTTGTTGAATTAAAATTTCCCTATAACGTTTTGCAGACTGAATTCATCAGTAACATCTGTTAGTGCCCCCCAGAATGAAAAATAACTCTGCCTTGTCTAGAGGGAAAAAGCAAACCATGGAAACATCAAAAATAAAAGGAAATTTAAGATATTTGTAATGTCTTGAAACTTTCTTAACGTGCACAGAGTCAGAACCAGGTGAGCTGAGGTGCTGATGTAAAGGAGAACCTCTTCACTCCAGGGGTGGGCTCTGCCCTCCATGCCACAGACCTGTCAGTAGTGTGCCCATTCTGTTTTCCAGATGGATGAATGGTTTCTTTCAGTTTTTAGAGAGTGCATTAAATATATTTATAAACATCTAGGTTCCGGTGTTCATAATGTAGGGATTTTAAACATATGTCATGAGAAAATACGTTAAAAGGTCTCATCTAATCCATCCAGCAGAATGGTTGGGCAGCTCTTTTTAAAGGAGACAAGCAACAAACCAACCACTGTTGCCTTTCTCCTGCTTTTCATTTCTTCCTCCCCCTTTTTACAAAAAAACCCAACTGTCCCCAATACCATATTTCTGAAGAGTGATTTGGAGAAATCTGACTAATACCAGATGAAGCTGGAGAGTGGATGAGATGTGACTTTTTTTTTTCCTTGCTGACATCTTTTCCTCTAAAACTACAACACAGTAGTGTTGTTTTGAGGGTAAGAATTAATCCTGCTCTATCCAGCCGATTATTGAATGCACCAGGCAAAGATGGGCAGAAGCTCAGGCTTTTTTGTGGTGGAGAGACTGAGTTGTAAAAGATAAAGGAGGCTGTTTGAAAATTAAAAGGCTGGTTTTTAAATAAGTGCTTCTTTAGAACTTAGAAGGAGATTGTCCCAGGGTGTAAACTCAGTTCATGTCTCCACTACTTACCAAACAGTGTCAACCAGTTAGCTCCATCTGGAAAATGTGAAATGGGAAAAAATTACAAAAATTAAAACTCATTCAGTAATTGTTTTTAGCTTCAAACTTGTGTGGGTTATATACGTGGGCTTCTTTCTGCAAGCATGTGGACTAGCGTTTTAACTTTGCTCTTATATAGAAACAGCCAGCAATGATCCTAGAAACTGGAACTTTCTGATAATAATTTTTATAAATTAATGGGAATTACTAACTTCAAACCAGTGTTGTTGCACCATAACATTCAGTAGTAATGAATTTTTGTATGTAACTGGAGCAAAGAAGGATTTTATTTATAGTATGTGAAGCTATTGCGTTTTTTTCTTTAGATCTTTGGAGTAGTAGACGCAATTTTTTTTCTGGCAGGGAAAGAAAAGACTGTCTTACTTTTTGAAGATGGTAACCCTTTTAACCTCTTATAACTATACCATTTTAGATACCTATCAAAAGATGAATTCACAAAACAGATGGAAGGGGTAAGTGCTCATGGCAAAACAACAGTGGAATAAACTGTAGCAAACCATGGTTTTTGGTTTGCCCAGGATTTGCCATGGGTGTGTTTTGGCAGAAGGTGTATAGTCACATGATTGCTGGCTCTCCTGGGTCTTCTTCCTAGCAATGGTCACCATCTGCTTTAAAGTGTAGCAGTAGAGTCTGAGTGCTTAATATTAAAGAAATGTTTTTGAACATGGAAATAATATCATAAAATAATTTTTGAGTAGGAGAATGAAGAGTGTGGTAAGAGCATAAGTATGGCTTATTTTCTCTAATGAATTTACGGTCTCATTTGACATGCATTGGCCATTACTGGACATAAATACAGTAAGAACTGAAATGACAGAAAAATAGTGATTCCTCTGAGAAGGTGTACCATGGCTTACTGGTGGGACAACCCATGGTTTGACTGAAACACAGTAGAAAAGCATTGTTATAAAATCAGATATCTAAGGCTTTATCTAGTTTCCAGTTAAATCAATAAGATTAACTGATCCTAATGGAGTTCTGATTCTCACTCTGTCCATTTGCTGATGGCTTTGGGGACACAAGGGACTTGATTCTCTTCCCAACTCAATGTAAAAATTATTTCTGGCACTCCCTTCTCATCCCAGATCTGACTCTGGTGCCAAATGGCCTATCAGCAGCTTTGTCTGGACACAGAGTTTGGACTGAAAAGCAAAGTGTGGTTTGGATGTGTCTTGGCTTTAATTAAAGCAGAGTTGTGAAGGTACATCCCCTGTGGCTCTAATCTCCCTTGGGAAGGTGGGCTCTCCTCCTCAAGCCTAGTGCTCACCACATCTCCCCACCTAGGCATGGAAATTTGTCCTAGTACTTCAAGAGGCAAAAGGTACAATTGAAGAATAACAATAATAAAAAAAGAGCTTTTGTCTAGCGTTTTAAAAATAACTTTACAAGGGGGTGCCAGTGAAGGCATCATCTTAATGCCTTTGCACCAATAAGTTACTCAGGCAAGCAGTCATCTCTTACACAATATGGTCAAAACTGCATTTTAAATAGGGGGGTTTTTGTGTTTAGTTGGTTCAATAGGCAATGATGTCAGTCTTTTTCTAAAGCTGAAAATGGTGCCAGTAGTGCTACAGTAGTTGAAATTTTAAAGTGTTGTATGCTTTTTTTTTTTCAAATTTTAAAGATCAGAATGCTGAACTGGAATAAAAGCTCATGCAAGTACCTTGATTCAAACTTCAGACTGCTAAAATTAGCTGTGTCTGGCAGAGGTCTATTTGTAGGTACTGAAAGGGTTTTTTTATTTAAACTTATTTAGCTTAGTAATTTAAAATTTCAAGATTTTTCTTTTCTTGCTCCACATGTGAATAAAACTGAGGTATAAGAGAGTGAAATATGCTGCCTCCAAAGTCTTGAAAGAAAGTGATTAAAAGTAACCAGGTTGGGTAGAAAAGCACAGATAACTTGTAAAAAGCAGCTTTGCTAAAGCCACTAGTCAAGACTGTTCAGGCAGTTATCATGAGCTGGTTTCCATTTTAAAGCTATTTTTCGGTAAGCTATAAAAATTCTGAATTAAAAAGCTACTTTATCATAAACAATTGTCAACTGCTATTTTCTAATATTCTAAAAAGCCAAGGAACTCTAGTTTCTCTGTGTTCTACAAGTTTACATGTGTGCTTGCACATACCTTACTACTCAGCAAAACATAAAAATTAAAATTAATACAGTGGAAAGTATATGTAGTCACTAGTAAATTAAAATAATAGTTAAAGCTCAAGCATTAAGGTTAATACGTATTATAGAAATCAAGGGGTTTTTGACGTGGGTGATGCATCCCTTCATGTTATACCCATTTTGTTTCATGCAACAGTAGTCTTCTGTTCTGAAACAGGCTCTTCCTTTGACCTCTTACTGTTTTATTACTGAACAACAAGCTTCAAGGCTACAAGTAGTTAGTTGTGACATCCCAACCATGTTTTTCAGCTTCAAATAGTGCTAATATACTATTGGGCATTTATGTGCAGAGTCAAAAGGAGAAAGAACAAGATGTGTTGTGTTTTCTATCTTTTCTGCAGCAAAACTAGACCACAGAAAAGCCTGAAGATATCTTAGAGACTTAATCCTTTAAGCATATGTAGGCATGGATTCTGTGGTCATTTGAAAAATGTGGAATTGAAGTTTTGTAAAAGAGACGTTAAGATTGATCCAAATGCAATGTGTATAGAAGTGTGCATAGTAGGGGTCTTAGAAAACTGCAGAAAAAAGGGTTAAAAATGTGGCCTGTGTTGATAACGAAGGTCACCATTCCTAGCTGTAAAATGTGAGGAATGTGCTGTTTTTGTCAGGACCAAAGGCTAGAAAGAAGGCCCTGAGGATGCTGCATCCTAGCACCAGGAGAACAGTTATAAAAGAGTAGCATACCCATGTGCTCCCCATTCTTCTTAACTGGGAAGGAAAACCTGATAATGGACAGACAACCTGACCTAATGCTCAGGTTGAGCATTAGTTTGAAGAGAAACTGAGACTGGAGTTTGTGCTTTTGAGACAAAGGACTACGCAATATTAATCAGTGACTCTTAAAGAATACAGGAAAAAAAGGCCTAAAATTAATTTTTTAATCATCAGTTGGGAACCCCAAAAATTTCAAGACTAGTTGTTTTCCTTCTGTCAAAACTTGTGGAGGAAACAACATCTTGGTACTTTGGATTATGTGGGAGTGAGAGCAAGTGAAATCTGAAAGTGTGAAGGTGTAAAATCAACTTGCTGTTTTTTCCTTTTATTTTACCCTTCCTGTAGTCCTGTACTGGGCTGCATGGAGTGAATTCCCCTGCAATAGCTTTCTGAAAGATAAATATTTAACTTGCTGCTACTTTACTATTTTTGACCTCTGAAGTTGTTAGGGAACTTTAAGTTTGTTGAAAATGGGTTAAAAGATCCCTGGATTTGGAAAAGCAATACAGTATCAGGTGTCTTTACTTACAATCCAACTTTCTGCAGAGAGGTAGGTAGATATACAGGAGGAGGTACGTCGATATACAGGAGGTTAGCTAAGAACTCTGTAGCCTTTATTATAAAAAAAAAGGAAATAATCTTAAATTTGGAATTCCTTGTCATGCTGATAGTATTTACTATAAGGAAGTAGCACTTGCTCTGCCATGCTTATCTAGGAATGGACTATCCTAGTGCTCCTGGTGAATCTTCAGCATTTGTCTTGACAGCACATCTGATGAAAAACTGAGGATAAGACTGAGGTTAAGAGCACCTAAGTTGTTGCCTGAGTACATTGGCTCTAAAAGATTTCTGGAGAACAATTTGCAGTGAAACATTGGAGGGCTCAGTGAGTTCTTGAAGTGGTGTCCTTCTGCCCTCAGAGCATTACATGAGGCTGCTGAAAGCAGTGAGGAATGCCAAGGGGCATAATAGAGATATGCCAGATGTACTGGCATGTGAAGCTACCACATAAAACTGTGAACTAATTAAAGTGGATACAGGAACTTGCAAGACCTCCAACTCCAGAGGAAAAAAAATGCTCTGACTTGAGGAGGAGAGGAGGTGGTTCTTGATAGACAGTGAGCAAACGCTATCTGTGGATCTGCATTTGCAAGACACTCTATGGCCAAATGTAAGGACAGGGGAAAGGAAAGCTGCACCTCATTCTAGGAAATAACCAATTTTTTTCTTGCTGAAAGCAAAGGCTGTATAGGATTTAGTACTTCTGTGAAACCAAAGATACTCGTATTACTATGTAAGTATGTAAAGATGGTTTATGAGCGTAGCTAATTATTCATGGTTGATGGACATAGATAATTCTTACTTGCTTATCCACCACCATGATTGAGCAATGAGAAGAATAAGGTAATCCAAAATTCTCTAACAAGACCATCAGCCATTGTTCTCTACAACCCAGTGAAAGTTTTACTTTTCATTTCTTCATGTTAATAATGCATTTTTATTAAAAAGTCTGAAAGACCACAGGGCTAGTTTATCAACCTGCATCAGGCTCAAACTGCTCCCTCAGTTCAAGGATAATTCCCACTCTTGCAATTGTTACCAGTTACAGGTGTTTGGTCCTGGTTTGCAGATAAAGCCGGGTTTGTGCTTGTGTTGCAGTACTTCTTCAGCTCAGGTCCTCATGCTGCTGCTCAAGCCAGAGTTTAGCCACTTAATCTCAAGGAAGGATCTGGTACAAACTGCTTAGTCTGGGGTGGGTCTGGTATCTTCACTTGCCATCAGCTGTACATCTTAATCTTAAACAAGCATTAGAACCCACAAAGGTGTTTCTGAATAGGAATTTTACATCTTGACACCAGCAGCATAGTCTCTTGTACTTTCTTAGCCAAGTTTTACTGCAAATTCTTGTCCATGCAGGGTAGTTCTTATGATGGCATCTGACTCCAAACTGACAGGACTGGGTTGTGGGGGTGTTCTCTGTCAGTAGAAAAAGTCAGACTGTACCATGGTTCTACTTAGGATTATAATCACTTTACACTGGAATTTGCCATTTTGGACTGGAGGATTATAGTTCTGTAGGGCTGCTGTTAAAACGTTTCAATGTTAATTTTGTTACTGAGTGTTCATAATGCATGCCTTTGAGCTATTAAAAGGAATTTGATATTCACATTTTTCTTACTGTTTCAATTAAAATACTATTGCTGGACTTTTAAATGCATCATAAATAGCGACTGTAACAACTTTATCATGCTTCTCTTTTTAAATGCTTTTTGCAAATTATGAATGTTTAGAAAAACATCTTTTTGTGACAGGAAAATTAGAAGAAATACAGCTTACAGACCAACACTTAAATATTTTTATGCATAAATTAGTCTAGATCTTTCAGTTGTCTCTATATTGACTGAGAAAAGAGCAAAAACTGGCCGAGCCTGGCAGTGTTTATGCAGCCTCAGAGTACTGTGTGACAATTAATGACACCATGTTCCTCCCGAGATGGGAATGGCTAGTACTGATCCTCCTACAATGAAAAAACATCCTTGTATAAAGAGGCAATTGATGATGTAATGAAAAAAATAAAACTGACAATTTCCATTGAATTGTCATTTTAAACCCTAAATATTGAGGCCCCAGCGGAAACAATAGTGAGCCAGCTGTAGCATAACCTTTACTCAGTAAGTTATTTGGTTTTTAGAATATAGTGCTTTGTTCACAAGTTTCTGTGGAAACTTAAAAACATAGGGAATATGAAATTCAGAGTTAAATAACTTGTAGAGACTTGAAGTCTAATGGAATGGAATATCAGTTACTGCTTGCTCAGAGAATTGGATACTGACTTCAGGATAACATGTTTCTGAAGTAAATAGCAGGGGCATCTACAGCAGGAGTTGATGCAGCTGTGACAATGTGCAGGGGATTTAGTGGAAGATTCCAGCTTTGTGCTACAGGGGATCTCAAACATCTCCAGAAAGAAAAGAATGAGCTGTTACCAGCTGAGAAACTTGCTGCCGAGATTTTCCTTGATCACATAGTCTTTACTCATATGATGTACCCTAGTGAGCAGGTCAGTTTGCTGTCTTAGTAATGGGTTGCATTTATGTTATATCCTAAATATCTGTTATAATTTAAAAAAGGAATAAAGGGAAGGTTAATTGTTCTGATATCTGGTTGTGACTACTTCTGAATTAGACAAATGATAAGGTGTTTTTAATTGTTTTTTTAAGCACCTTGGAGATAAAGATTGGTTAGTGAGCACCTAAGAAAAACTTACTGCCTAGCTCTCTTGGTGCTAGAAACAGCACTCAATTTCCACTTTTACTGCTTCCTTAGGGTTTAAAAGAATTAATTAACTAAGTAGTATGTCTCAGTAATGATGTTATTTGTGCTGCTTTCTCCTTACTTATGAAGTTTTATCAGTGAAGCATTTAATAGTTTTTCTTTTTGTGTGAAATCAGGGGAAAAAAATCTATATGTTAATCTGTTTTTCTGAAGTTTTACTGACAAAAAATAATGCATGTTGAAAAAGAGGGTGTAAATGACAAAGGATATTGTTCCCCTTACCAGCAGTAGATGTTTTAGGAGTGAATTTGCTTTCTGGAGAAGAACCTCACTCGGTAGTCTCTGTTTCAGCAGGAGCTGTTCGTTGCTTGAGACTTGATTACTTACACCTTCCTCACATTTTAAGGTACAGCTGAGATAACCTGGTGTTTATAATTCACTGCAGCTAGACCTCAGGAGTTTCAAGCCTCTTGGTTTCTTGTTGCTACTGTTACTCTTCCATACACTTGTATCACAGTCTGTAAAAGTTGGTTTCTTCATATGATACAAATAACCAGTAAAGAGATTTCTTTAGTTATCTGGTTGCAGAACATAAGTGGAGATTCTAAGGACATACGGTGGAATACTGGAGCGTGTGAGTGCTGCTGTGGGCTGCTACTGCACTGTAAACTTTCGAAGAAAAATAGACCAGGCTTCTGTAACATTCTGCATTTTTCCATAGAAGTGTTTGGAATGTGTGATGGTTTGATCAAGCACCAGAGCAAACAAAATAGACTTCTATTATTATGGGCTGAAGGATGTATCAAAAATAACAAATTCAGTAGTATCAATGAAAAAATCATACGCAAGCACCATCATCTTACTATGAAATATCAAGTCATTCCTATTGTGGTATCTTTCTCTTTTAAATTACATGCACCCTTGTCAGAGAAAGCATCTACAGCTGATCTGACAACAAGTGATTAGCAATTAAATGGATCCTTTGATTTCTGCCGTGCTGTCAGCTGATGATAGTTGGCTTGAAACAGAACAGAGATTCTTGTGGTACTGTGTGATCTTTACAGCTCAGGATTGTGCAGAAGGCAAGAAAAATGCTCCTTTTCATTCTGGCATCATACACTAGCTCATCAGAGTGGCATAGTCTGTTTCTTTTAGCCCACGCTCATCTCTGATGCTTTAAAAAAAAGTCACTGCATCTTTAAGGTAACTTCTGGATACTGTCACTGTCCTTGTCATGATTCACTTTCTTGTTGTACCGAGTCAAGCTGTAAGAGAGTGGCAAGGCAGGTGGCAGTGGTCCTGACTGTTCCAAAACAGTTCCAGCACCTTGCAGTGCTCAGTGATGTGGGAGTTAATCTCCCAAAAGTGCCTTCATCCACAGCCTCACAGGAGCTGCACAGGCCCTGCATTTTCCTTGTCATCACTACTGTAGGAGGAAAGGGAATCTCGTCTGTAGTCAGCCTAGTGGTTTGGAAAACAGTGCTTTCTCCTCTGAAATAAAAACAGATCGGTCAGACCAATAGCCCATAACTGGAACACCAACTGCTGCCCTGAGGTGTTGTGCTCACTGGGAACTCAACCAAAGAGGTGGGACTGGGGGGAGCTCTGCAGAGCCTGGGATACCAAACTGCAGTGGTGATGGGGCTTCAGGAAGGAATAAAGGAATTTCCTCCCTGTAGAAGAAATGATTCATGTAATGAACATGTAATGCACTGAGTAAAATATAGCCAGACTGCACTACTTCTCTAATCCTAACCTCTGCAAGGACAGAGGAAGAGTATTTTGTGGTGTGACTTTACTATTCCTATTTCAGATATATCTTTGTTACTTTGAAGTCTTTGGGATAATTAGCAAGGCTTGGCATTTGTTCCTTTTTAAGGAATAGTCCTTAAACCTTTAGTTCAATCAGAGTACGTGTTTTGCTGCAGCACCTTGTAGTTCTCAAAAAGCACAGCAGGGATGCGTAAAAGTCAGGAACTGGCAGAGTGTGTGCCAGTAGACTTGTACAAGTGAGCTTGTTATCTTCTCTAGCAATTCTGGGGAAAAAATGCTGGTCTTGAATTCATGCTAGCTTATTCATTGATCTTCAGGTAATGTAATGTGCTATGTATACATAAGAAACTCCTGTTGAAAAGCCAAAACAAGACTGAATTAAGTGAGACTAGAAGGACTTGTTAGAATAGTCCACTCTAAGGTTCTTACATCTGCACTGATAAATATTTATCATGAGAACAAAATTGTTGTGTAGTTTCAAGTTCTTGAGTTGGAGGGAGTGTTACTGTTTTTTTAATGTGCTAAAATAATGAAATAACAATAGTTAAAGGCAGACTCAACCCTTCTATTTCTGTCCTAGTTCTTTTTGCTTTGAGGTTTAGCCATCAGTGTAAATAGCATCCAACTCCAAGACCTCTCCTTGCTTGGTTAGGGACTTCAGTGCTGTTACAGATACTCAGAGTGGTTTTACTTGGACTAATCTGTTGCTACTTGGGAGCAACACAGAGTGTGACGCTTCCAGAAGTGCAAGCTTTATAGCTTCAGGGATGGGTTTGTGTCCTGGGTGAGGCTCTAAGTGGGTAGGGTTTCACTGCTGTGCAGATGGGACCTATTTAAATATATACCTGTGTGAGTTCCTATTGCCCCTGTGTACACCTAGGTAAAATTTTGGGTCTGATCAGGTTGAAATTACTTGCATGTATGTTCTCAGCTTTACCATTTGCTTCCTTAAGTGCTGCTGTAGGAAACTTGGAAAACTTGCCTTGTGTTTCCAAATCTTGAAGACGTGCTTTGGATTGATCTATTGGATCTGAGCCACCTGTGGGGCTTTCAATGCATGTTTATGTTTTCAAGTTGGGGCACGGTATTTTTAAACTAATTTTTAAACTTCCAGAAAGATGAGTGCTGTAATCAAATACATAATTTCTCATGAGAATCCCTGATTTGTTTTTTTTCAGAGAAATAGTGGTAGCTTACTACTAGGGAGTGCAGTTTCACACTGTTTGATGTTAAAGCTGTCTCCAAACAGACAGTGAGACAAAACTGTTTAACAAAATATGATTTTCTTAATACTAATAATTTATTATGGCTGTATGTATGTAGTACAATGGGAGTTACTACATGACTTAATATCAACCATTAAATATGGTGGTTCATAAGGATTTTTGTTGTTCAAGTAAGCAGAAATTATCTAAAGAGGTAAAGTAAAAATCAAATGAACTGTAAACTCCATGTGAGTACTAAATACCCCTGTTTAAGGAGGCTGTAGGTTACTATGAACACTGTTTATTATTGGGGGCTTGAATTTTTTTGTAGGGGTTTTTTTAACACTGGAGGAAAGCATCTCTGGATTTCTTGGTTGACCGAAGATATCTTGGAATAATCACATGCTAGAACCTACTGCTAGCTCAGCAATATAGGCTAATATGAGACTTAGTTTTATTAATTCAGTCTTTGAAAGCCTGGAAAGCTCAGGAGACTTCTGGAGCTTCAGAATATATGCTATGTCATTTGCTTATTTATATCTGTGGTCCAGCAATTTAGACTGCCACAGTCATATCCCATTGATCTCCTGGCAATGTCCCCTTCAGTCTGAGGCAAGACACCAGTTGCTTAGATCCAGCTGATAACCTGACACAAATGAATGGAAAGCCTTGGTATGGACAGAAGGACTGTCATGGGGTCGTGCTGGGCACTGCTCAGGATGAAATACTGTACAGCAGTATAATGTTTTGCTTAATTTGCTGCCTGCCATCATGCTGTGTCACCCCATCCTGGTGTCTCGTGCTGGCTGTGGCAGCGATGTGGTGCAGTGATGAGCTATCTCAGCCAGTAAAGCACTGAAGGGAGAAGGAGGAATTGCAGTAGCTGTTCCTGTGGCTCAGCAAGGGGAGAGGCACACAGGGATACACTAGATTGTCAGGCTCTTTGTAGCTCCCCACCAAAAAACTGCTTTGACGTTAGGATTCGTATGAAAAGTGGTTTTCAGGAAAAAAGGAAATACCATTTTGAGGGCTTTTTGCCATTTCTTCTTACTGAGGCTTTACAATTTTTGTTGTTCAGCTTATAGAAAAGCAGTTAAATTTAATTCAGGAAGCAGCTGACTTAGCTCTTCGACTTAGCTCTTCCTTGCAATAACAAGATCTGGGTCAGAAAAGACTGGAACAAGAATATCACTGATGAACTTGCAGAGCTTTACTTAGAATGCAGAATTACCATTTTACCCATATTATTGTTCAGTCTTTTGCTTCCCTTCCAAATCACTGTGTATGAAAGGCCAGGTAACTCCTGTTGGTTTGTTTATTTTAGAAACATGCATAACTACAAAGATATCTGGGCAGGTGATGTGCCCAATTGTAATTCCAAAAATAGCTGGTTTAGGTTGAGCATCATGCTGATACCTTGGGAGTTGCCTGGGTTCTCTTTTATATTTCTTCCTTCCTACCACTGAGTTTCTCTCTCCTTCATTTAGTTTCCTTTTACACAGCTCTTGGCTTTTCTTCCTCTTAACCTGTCAGTATCAGTGGGTATTTCCATTAAGTTAATTGTGGTTCCAGTTCTGCAGCCTAGCCCTCATTCTCTTGGATATAGGGAAGACAGACACTGAGTGCGTGATTGACCTTTTTATTTCAGTGGTTTTATGAGGGCGCTCCACAGACATCATTGTAGATGTTTTTGATCCACAGCCTTTGGGATAGAAAGTCAAGCAGCAGCTTATAACATGTCTGTGCATGATGTTTGGTGTCAGGAGACACCAGCTGGCTACATACTCATGGCTGTGGCTATGTCAAAGTCAGAAACATAAGTCAGGTCTCTTTAGCACTGCTTATCTGTCTGAACACTTAAGACTCCTGTCAAAGGCACTTCAAGTGTCTTGTCTTTAAGGTATCTGTCCTGCCTTGGAGGTTCCATACAGTATTAGTTTGTCTTGAATCTGAATATTGCCATCAGCATTCATTCTGTTGTGCAAACAATGGTGGCTTTTTTTTTTCCCCTCTTTCAGATAAAAGAATTGTTTTGTTCTTTCTGTTTTAAAGGCTCTGGCTTGTTTTATCATGAATTCAATGTCTTGGTGTGGCATTTCAGAGAGAGAGGAAGGCTACCCACAAAAAACCTGCTGTGAAACTAGTTTAATCTGTTATGGGCTTTTTTGATTACTGATGATTCAGCAGAAAACAAAGAGATTATTTTGGAAGAGACCCTGACATGCATTTATGAAAGACACCATTGAGATGAGTCCCCGCTCCTGACTGCTGAAAGTGTTTGCAAGGAATCTTTCTCTTGACTGTAAACTTTTACGCACTTCTCATAATAACTGCTTGCTTGACTTGATTATGTCTGCAGCCACAGATTTGTCACACCTGGTCTAAGGCTTCTTGTAGAGCACAGTTTGAGGGAGGAGGAGAAGAAAGTGAAGATGCTTGGATTTAAATGCTGCTTTGCCCAAAGGCAGAGATCTCACCTGGAGCAGTAACACTTGGGGGTGAATGGCTACTGTGAACAGAGCATCCTCCTGGGCTTGTTCTGGTCCTCCCAAAAAGCAAATCCCTCCTGTAATCAGTTAATTATTTGCATTGCATGTAGAAACTGTATTTGTGACTTTTATTGTTGTTGCAGTCTTCCTTTTCTGATAACGCAGATTACTGCTTCTGGAGGTTGAGTGTGTTTTGATTTTTCCAGAAAAAGAAAAAGTGGATATTTTTAGCACAAGCTTTCCAGGGTGCTGTACGTCATCACATTGCTAAATGGCTCCTCACCAATGTGGCAGCAGGTTTTTCCCTCTGTGCTCTTGGGATAAAGGTGTGTTGCTTTTTGTAAGAGTTGATCTAAGGCTTGTCAGCGCTTTCCTAAAATATATTTAAGCACCTCCAGTTCATTAACCATTTCTCAATGCTTTTTCTATAACTAAATGTTTTAATTTGGGCAATGACTGATAAGAAGACCATAGTTTGTCCTTGAATTGCAGCACTCTTGCTTTTTAGTAACTTAGATTTCCTAACTAAAAATCTCACAAAATCAAAGATTATGTGATTATAGGTTAAATAGTGCACCCAGGATTTTATATTTAAGGTGTTTAGGAGTCTTTCTACAGTTGAAAGTATGGGCAAATTAGTGCATGAAATAGAAAGATTCCACATGGAAATTACATATGCTAATGGTTGTATACTAATAAAAAAATTAGACTCACTCCACATGAAGTGGAAGGTCTGGCCTGGTTAAGACTTCAGAAAAGAGTAAATAATTTTTGGTGGTATAAGTGTGTTTGCTAGTTGCTCTTTCTAGTCTAGGATTATTTTAACTAATGACTTCTTTTTTTTCCCTTTTCCCTACCTGTGCTTTTATTAAAAAACAGTTAATAATCTGTGGCTAAGTGCAAAATACAACTTAAAAACATCAGAAAAATATTCAGGAAGCATAATATACTTATTTAAAAAGAGAACAGATCTCAAACTAGTTACAGCGTAAGGACGGATAATTCAGACTTGGAGCCAGGAAAATATTTTCTGTCAATAACACTGCATATTTCATGTTGAAATGTGTTGACAAGACACATGCTTATAAATAAGTTTCATCAAGTTTAAGAAACCAAAACTAAGGCTTTGTATTTTTTTTCTTCCTTCCTTCTCTTCCCCCTCCTCAGCCTGCGGTGAGCATTACTGATAGTTCAGAACACTTGCAGAGGTCTAGTTCTTGCAAAAAGAGCAGCTGCTCACAGGCCTTCTGCTTGTTGAGTGTCTGGTTTGGGTTTTTTTCTCCTAGCACCTTTGCATGTCCCCCTGGCTCTTTGCTTGTGTGTATTTATATTCTCTGCGAGGTAAAATGTATTTTGCATGAGAGTCAACAGTCTTTATCCTTGGTCTCCAAATGTTGTTCATGCTACATATTAGTTCCCAGTGAGTAGGTGCTTTGCAAATATTTGAATGGCAGAGCAGCAAAGGAATGATAAATGAAATCAATCCTCTATGCCTCTACAGTAGCAGATGTCTAGGGCTGAACTAGTCACCCTCGACTCCCCTGGGAATTAAAGGACCTCTTTCTCTGCACTAAGGTCATTATATCTTATTTCCTGTTTTAAATACTTGACCATAGCAAGATCATTCTGGACCCAGTTTGTTGTTGACTTGGTTGCTATCATGATACAGCCCAGCTGCACTTACCAACTTGTGCTTCATCTCTTGTTATTTCCATTGTCAGTTGACTTCTGCTTAATTAATAGTTGCAGAATTAATTACTTACAACTTAAACGAGTGCATTGAATCTTTAAGCAACCTACAGTTAAATCCTTCAATCAATGTAATTTATATCTGGGGAAGACCAAAGTTTGTTGAAAGAGGATAGAGGAAGGAGAGTAAAGCAAGTGAGAAATTATGTAGGTGTTTGCTGTATTTCCTGTACATCAGTTGTTAAAAGATGATTTTGGTTGGATGGGATGAAGAAGAGAGGAGGTTAAGAGGCTGTTAACAGCTTGGTATGAACACTTGAGGTGCTCTTGGTCACTGTATAGCTGTGAGCTGGTAACAGGCTCTCGCAGGCTGGATCTTGGATTTGGTTTATACTCGTGAATGGGAAGTGTGTCATAGCAACTGAAACAGCAACCAATCTGACAGATAAGTAGATGCTAGTGAAGTGTCTCGGGGGTTGTTTTGGGAGCAGAATGTTTGTTTGGGTTTTTTTTAGTAAAAGCACACAGCTAAACTGCTTTGGAAGTGCCTACACCTCAGCTAGTAAAGGCCAGATTTGCTTTTGGCTTTACTGCTTGCCCGAAGGCATTAATGTAAGCAGAGCACTTAAGCATGCTGTTAAGAAGCACTTTGTGGCCAAATTCGGCCTGTTATTCAAATACATTAGTAGCACAAGGAAAGAAGGCAATCTGTAATTCTTATTAAGGTAAAAAGCAAGTTGCATAAACTTCTTTGTTGAAACAATTTATTTAATGTTTTGAATATTATTTTCCTGTTTATTGCACCAAATGCTTTCCATATACTTTTAAAGTGTTAACAATGAAATGGATGTTTTAAGGATAAATTATACTTATATTTTCCCCTAGGTCCTATAAAACAACAAATTTGCAGTAATTTGTGACCTCAGGAGCATCTTTCCTTTAAACAGCCTCCTCTCAAAGAATCTACTATAAAAAAATACAAAAATGACTAATTGTATAAAGATGGGATACATGCTATTAAAGAGCCACATAAGCATTTCAATAATTTTACTGCAAATGCATTTCTTATCTCTGAGTGGAGCCTTAAGTCCTCTGGATATTTTGCTTCCTCCAGAGCACTCGTTAAAATAGACCTGAAATTTCTGGTGTGTGAGATGGTGTCAGGAGCTGAAAGATAGGTTATTGCAGTGATACTGGTTTTAAAAATTGTTCATATTTTTTCAAAAACAAAGAAAATGTGTAACTGGTAGCTCACTAGTTTGTGAGTTAGCACTTCTGAAAGGGAAATAGGACAATAGTTGTTTTCATATCACATTCTCTCCAGCATTTGCTTTATCAGGAGAGTCTTTAAATAGCAAAATTCATACTTTCTGAAGTTGAAGTTTTTCCTGTTTTATGTCACCGACCATTCATTACTTTTAGGCTGTAAGAGCTGTATATTTTACAGAAAACATGTCTTGTATAATGCCAATAGTAAACTCATCATTTAATGCTAACTTATGTCCATAGTGGATTTTTATTTTGACTGTAATTTAGAGACATTTCAACAACAATTAATGCTACCTCAGTTTGAAAGCTCTGACTTAAACCTTATCTGCAGAGATGAATTTTTCGTGTTCAAACCTCAATTAGAAACATTGTTGAGCTAATTCTTGGAAGCATAGACTTTCCGAAATTGAACACGAGTCAGTGGGAGCTGTTTCTGTTCTGCTCTCCTGAAAACCAGATGAGAAATACTCTAAAGTGGGCACCAAAATCCGTGTAAGGTTGCATGCAAAAGACCCAGGTGCACCAGCCATCCTTTCAAAGGGAATTGGTTTCTGACAAGCATAGTTGATAGACAAGAGCTGTTTTGTGTTTTCATTTTGTGATCTGCACTCCTGCCAAAACAGCTTGTACTGATGTCTCCAGCTCACGTGAGATGAAGTAAGCTATGCTGACAGAGGTGCAATTTTTTGCTGGCATAAATTAGACCTACTTTGTGGTTTACTAGTGACACTGTCAAGTGAAGAGCTAGTTATAACTGCATTACAATCTGAATAAAACTAATTTCCAGATGGTAAAACAAAATGAAATGTAAGAATACAGTATTCTGTATATGTGTTTCATGTGTACTGACACTTCAAAAGAAGTAACTCAAATGCCTTCCTGGTTGGTACTAGTCCTTAATTCCACCTTACTGTTGAGGAAATGGGGCTGCTTTCCTTGTGGGATTCATCTGAGCTAGTTGTATTCTCTTTGACATGTTTTATTTCATTAAGATGACACTGAGAAACAAAACCTCTGCTTCTTCAGAGAGAGATAAATTACCTTCATTGTGAATACCTATACATTGGTTCCTCTAGAGTCCATTTGCACTGCAGGTGATTCTCAGGAGCGCTTGTGTTGGAGGAAATGGAGGACCTTTTCTCTTAGGCAGTGGGCATACATGCAGAAAATACCTGTGCTTGCTTTTTAGATCTTTCAGTCCTGGGTCGGGTAAGCACAAACACTGCTGTGGTTAGAGAGATCACAGTACGACAGCGTCTGTCTATCCATCATTCAGTATTTCAAAAGATTAGTACAAGGCTATTCTTAGCACTGGCAGATAGATGGTATGTTATTTTAGAATGTGTATTTATTTAGTGTTTTCTTTAATGGTATCTGTGTTAGTATTTGAGGTCACTTGAACTAGCCAGGGCTGTATGAGTCATTTTTATCCCATTGAATTTACACGTTGTGGTCCAAAACATTTTTTTACCTCTTTTTTTTTTTTAAATTTCTTTTTTCTGGTGTTTTTTTTTTTCCCTGGATTATGACCCTATAAAGACAACATATTCCTCATGTTGTGCCAAGTGCAGCTCTGAAAATTGGCTTTACTTGATCTGTCTTGCCTTCTGGGCTTATCTACTGCTAGACAGTAGGGGTAGGAGGGAGACAATACAGGGAGCCTGAAGACCGGAAGATGTCCTTACAGTGCTGGCAGCCTTCCTGTATTTGAAGCCTGCAAAGATGTCTTCAGTCTAAGGGAAACAGAGACGAGAATTGGAAAGATAATCTTCCTAGCCAAAAGTTCAGCAGAGCTTCTGGCTTCACTGCTCCTTGAATTCAAGTTTTAGAGTTTGCGATATAAAGTTTGTTGGCTGATAAAGATTTTATTGACATAACTGCTTCCGTAAGCCTAGGCAGAGGTAGTGTGTGTCACTATTTGTTGCTTCAAACTTTAAAAGGAAAAAATTAACACTAAGTTTGTGTGGAACTTCAGAATCATTAGAGTAAATGGGTTTTTCTCTAATATCTGGCTGTCCAAAAAAGGATATGTTTGTCTTGTATTTGACAAATATGCAAAATTTTTTACAGGTCTTCTTTTATATTGAGATAGTAAATTTACCCAGGAAAGATGTGTAAATATTGAAAACTTGTCATACAGACTTAAATAAAAGAAGAACAATATTTTAAGATAAAAAGAAACCTAATGTTTTTCTTTTAAATTATGTATGCTTTTTCAGTCTTGCTGATGCTTAGGCATGGCAGTTCTTAGCCAAGAATTGAGAATTATTCTATTTTCTTGATGACTGCTTAGCAATTGTACATTTTCTTGCTGTGAGTAGATGAAATTTTGTTTACTTGGGCATTAGAGAAATCTCATCCATTCAGGTTCTAAAAGGTAACATGAGACAAAAAGCATGTCAAACATGGCTCTGCTTGAGTGACTGAGGCAGCAGACTAGTGAATTCTAAAGCAGAAGTTTAAATGAAGCTTAAATTGATAAGCAACTGATTGGTATTGATATGTAACTGATTTTAATTCTGTTTTGTATTTGTATTTAATGAAGTCAGTACTATCTAGGTAGGAAGGTCCACTGCATGCCAGTCTCCTCTGAAGATTCTTGACAGTGGGCTGGCAGGCAAGAGTTTGTTTTTTAAGAGAGATCCTTTTTTAAATCCCCTTTGTCAAGCTCCATCTGATAAATTGCAAAGCAATGCACTAAACCAGCATTCTTTTTCCTAAGTTAAATAAAGCAGCCTTAAATATCCTAGATGCACAAACTGGAAAATAAGTTAATCAAACCAAGTTTTATACTTGGCATCGTAATATTTTTTTTAAACATAGGAAGTATTATCTGAAGACTGTAATCCGGTCAACTTACAAACATGCTTTAAGATTTCAAAACTAGATCTCATCTTCCATAACATTTTTTAATTAGGGGACCAGAAAAGGAAAACAAGTCTTTTTTTTTTTTCTTTTTTTGAGTCCCAATTGGTTTTTCAACTCTGAATGACCTATCTGTTCAACTTCTGTTAGCAGAAGTGAAGAAAGTATTCTGTCTGCACCTGAAAGACAAGTTTGTTACCCAAAGTTAGTTTTGCAGTTCAGCAAACTCAGGGTTCTTTAAGTACTTAAATGTTGGCAGCAAAATCAAATGTCAAAATAAGTTTATGTGCAGGAGGTTCGGTCATTAGTTCTGGTCACTGTTATTTTTCATTTCATCATATGTCGTATAAGGTTTTGAAGTTAAAATTTCATTTAACTTCTAAAGTACATTTTTGGGTGAATTTTTCTTCACTTTGTAATAATCACATCTCAGACTGCAAGCAGTGCTCCCAACTTGAGGGGCTTTAGCTCATAGTCTAAACACTTTAGGCTAAGGAATTGCAGAAGGAAACATTTCTCTGCTGCATCCACTTCCCTGCAGCCTTGCAGTGAGCAGATTTGGCAAGTCATCCAAATGAACAAAAATCCTTTCTTGGCAGGTTTAGTTTTGGTTTGAGCTCTGGTTTGTCACACAACTGACCACACACCCAGGCATGTCAGAAGGGGAAGAATTTTGGTGCAAAAGCAGAAAAAAATGGGGCAGATCTGAAGTGTTACTTTTGCGGTGATGGTGGCAACACTGACTTCTTTGAAGCATAGGCCTTTGTATGTTTTTCTGAGAACACCTGTGGCTCACTGAGCCTGTTTTCTTCTCAAAAGCTTTCTTGTAACTAGACAGAGGTGTTTCTTCTAGATTTCCTGTAAAGTGCCCCAGTATTAACTGCACATTTTAGTCAAATTTGTACACAATCATAAATGTTTCCATAAATAATGGTGGGGCATCAAATACCTGAAATAAAAACCTGAGCTTACAAGCTTGAAGTAGATACTCCCCCTCTTGGTTTAACTAAAAAGAAACTTTTGTAACTTTGTTGTTTATTAAAACGGTGGTGGTGGATTAAAAATGATAAGAAGGATCCTTCTTATCATTATCAACTTGCTGCATGTGAGCTTCCCTCTGACTCCTTATGGCTTGGAGGGCCAACACATCACACCTGACCCTGCAGCCCTTTCACTTTGCTGCTGCTGTAGAAATCAGTGTCTGTGTTGTCATTCATGCAGATTACTGTTATGTGTCATTTTAACATGTATTTTACAAAGTATAGCAGCTTGTGGTCTCAGTCTTCTTGAGAAAAATGGCAGTCACTCTTACTGTGAGTTTCTCTTTTTAAAAAAAAAATTCAAGTATATTTTTCAGATCTTTAAATGAAAACTAAGGGCAGTATTTCCTTTTTAACACTGTTTTTCAGAAAATATTTCTTAGACTGAAAATGGGAAAATGAGTATGTGTGCACAGAGGAACGTGGAGGGCATGAGGGTGCACATTCCAGATCGCCTGTGCTGGTGCAGTGATGCAAAGCAGCTGTGAGCCAAGTTAACTGGCCCTTGTGCTGCGCAGGAAGCCTGCTCCTGCCTCTGGTCCCAAAAATATTGCTTGGTTTGATACCATGTGGCTTCAGCTCTTCAAAAATGCAATATTGTGCTCACTGTGGGTGTATTATTCAGAACTCTTAATTTTGGTTTGTTTTTTTTTTTTAATTTGCATTGGAGAATTTGCTGTGTTCAGATTAGCATTAATGGTTGAAAATGCCTGTTGTCAGCTCAGGGCTTTTTTATTAAATTATTTGTGTGTATATGTAAAATATGTATGTATGTATATGAAATTCTTGCTTAAGGGATAAATTAAATCATTAAATGTTTTTAATTTGGATTCTCACATATGGAAATAATCAAAAAGCTAGATTTTCTTTCTCATACTGTTCATTAGCAATACATAACCTGAGTCAAATGTCAGTGATGAGAGTTTCTGTGGGGTGGTTCTGCTCTCTGAGTTGTGGAAATATGATTCCTGGGTTCAGGAGAGGAAATGAGTGGCAGCTGATCAAATACTGTCACCAACCACCTCATCATGGGAAATGCTTTTTGACTGGATTTGGAGCAGTGTTACCGTGGCTAGCATAATAGAAACTGCTGCAGAAAACTGGGTGTCATTACAGTTTGGTTTTGTCTTTACAGTTGAAGCGATGTTTTGTTGTTGTGCTTACTGACTGACAAAGTTTGGTAATTTCTGTTTGATCTCCTTTCAGAGGCACTGTGGCACTGGTTCATGTTCAGATTAACAGCACTAAAACCACTGGGGTTGCTTTTTATTTATGGGCTATAAAAAGTATAAATAGAAAGCGGATTTATGTCATCTTTGCTTATTGAACGTGTCCTATTGTCCCCCTAAGCTTATGGAAATCCTCTGATAGCAAAATTCTAACCTGTAAACAGAGGAAAAAGGTTGCACAAATATATTATGTTGCTTTTAACAAATTATATTTTATTTCATATCAAGGGATAAAGAAGATGCTTACCTTGAGTTGTATAATTATCTCAACTCCCGATTTACTTGAACTAGGAGGGTGATAGGACTTGGGAGACAATGAGCCCCTGGTGGCTCTGCTACACCCTCCCCTTACACCCCTCTTCTTCTGCAGGGCTGTGAAGGCTTTCTGGGGTTTTGAAATAATGTGCAGTAATTTAAATATTTGGCCTTCAGCAAAATGAACGTTACAGTTGTTATATCTGGGCAGTTAATATCTCATAAGTATGGACAGGAAAGTGCTAAAACAACCTTTAAACAATCCCAGATGTCTGTTCTGAGCTTGCTACTCGGCTTGGGCTATCTTTTGGTTTCCTTGGGACTTTAAGGCCTTTCATGTCTTCTTCCAGATGTCATGGTGTCTTGACCAGCAAGAGCTTCTGCTTTTGCTCTGAGAGCATTTTCATAAATGAAGCCCACACAGTGGCATGCAGCAAAACTGTCTGGATGGCATCCTATTATGAAGGAGTGTTTGAGATCGCTTAAAAAATCATTGGCAAGGGTATCAGCAAAAGCCAGATTTAATATTAAGCAACGTCATGACAAAGTTCATTGGTAAGATTCACTCTACTAGTTACAGGACACTTAAGGGATGGCAAGGAAAAACAAGCAACAACAAAACCAAACAAAATCCGGGCAATCAAAACAGAAATGAACTGTGAACTGTCTAGGGATGTGTGTGTTCAGGGCAGTAACCAAGATAAAAAGGAACATGGCCTAAAACAGCATTTAACAGCACTCAAACTTAACAGTACTTTACTTATACCTTTTATCTGAAACCAAATAATTTAAGGAAGGAACAACACTTAATTTATACCTAACTTACACCTTAAACTTAATTTATGACTTAACCATGACAATTTAACAGAGGAATAACACTTAGTAGGATTTAACTTAACTTTATAACTTTGAAGTTATACTTAGCAACTCAGCAAAAGAACAACACTTAGCAGTGTTTAAGTAAGGTTAAGTCATATGTCACAAGCTTACTTACAGGCCTATCTCGCTTCAATATCACTTCAAGGTATTTAAACATCTAAGAAAGCAGCATTCCTCGCAGATTTGCTGTAGCATATGCACACATGTGTGCACACTGACATAAAGAGTCAGTGCAGGCAGGGCACCTGTGAAAAATTCCCCTCGGAGGTCAGTGAAAGACTCGCTTCAAATGCCCTGCATCTCCTGCTGGGTGAAGGGTTTAGCCTCGAGGAGTGGAGGTATAAGTCTGGGACTCGTTGTTCAGCGATCCTCCAGGTTTGGCAAACCAGGGGGGTTCTCTGGCTCTGAGAGGCCCCAGTCAGAGGGAGGTCACTGGTCACAGCCCACTGCAGCCCAGAAGAGCTCAAAGGACTCATTTTGGACCACTGTTTATAGGGTTGCAAGAGAGCGGGCTTTAGTCAGAAGTGTTTCATCCTGGCCACAGTTTGGGTCAGCACTTTCTTTGAAAGTGTAAGAACAGGAACCTTACGCCATTCAGGCAAGAAAAATTTTCCAAGGCTGTTCATAAGGGAAACAGGAGCTTGTTAGCCATTCCTGGGAGCAGATAGTCTTTCTGATAAGCTCAAGAGGAGCTGAGCCCAGGTGCTGTTTTCAAGGCTGAGACCTAATGAATATTTCTCAGATTACTGTGCAGCCTGAAAAGAGTATGGAGGGGAATGCCACCACAAATCCTAATAAAACCTGGAAAGTGGATAACCCTCACAGGTGGCTACAGACCTGTTAGCCCAACCTCAGGCATTATGCTACTTTGAAGTAAAAGACTGTATGGTAAATGCAAGAGGAATACAGTGCAACAACCAAGATGCATCAGAGAGGTGAATGGAGGGGTTTCTCTAAACCAAAGAAATGCAATTCTTACCTATTGGACCTCTAGGGGACAGTATTTTGCGTGGTGCTTACATGTAAGGTTATTACTTCTCCTGAAGGATAGGAGATTTAGGTTGAGACTAAAAAAGGTTCATTTGGCTGCAGGCTAAGATGTGCTGGCAGAGCAAGTTCTGTCCCTTGTGCTCTCCAATTTTTCTGTTGGTCCATGTTACCGAGAGCAACTGCGGCACTGCCTTACAGAGCACGGAAACATGGGTAGTGTGACCTTCGTGTACTTCCAGTGTCACTCTTGGTCAGTTAATTAACTTCTAAAATTGAATTTATATAATGCAAATAGCATTGCTGCTGTTTGCAGAAAATTTGCCTCACAGCTCCAGCCTTTACCTAATGCATAGTCAGAAATGGCCAGAAGGAATCATGTTTTAATGTCGTCTTTTCACAAGTCAACAGTTTTCTAAATAAAAACATATTTATGAGATTGGAATATATGACAGCACATTAAACCCCCTTCACAACTGGTCTTCTTTAATACTCTTGCTACTACTAATAATAACGTGAAATGCATTACCTTCATTATACAGTGTAAAAATAGGCAAAAAATTGGCTTTTCTATTTTTGTTATAACTTATGAAAAATAATGAGGCCTGTCTGATGCCTTAAATTGTTGCTTCATGGCATTTGTTGTGCATACTTCCCAGGTTTTCTTAGGCAGGATGCTCTTAAAGCCTTTCTCTTCATCAAGCAGCCGAGTGTTATAGGCAAAATGGTTCCTTAGGTTTCTTTTCCCATTATACTTTGCCTTTCTGTGTTGAAGAGAAGTTTTTTCTATTGATTTTCATTTTTCAGTTATAGCATTCAGGTAAGGCTACAGCATCTCCTTGTTTGTTCAACTGCATAGTGGAATTTTATGTTTAATGGAATTAACTGATTTTTCCTATTCAGAAATATTATACGTGAAAAATATAATCTTAAAAGCTGTTATGAGATGAGCATTATTTAATAGAGTCCTTTAGGTTTGTTTTCTGGTTGGTTGGCAAGTTTGATTTTTCTCCAAATCTTAGTAACATGATTCATGGAATATAAGTGTATTTTTATTTAATTGTGTTCTTTCTTGTTGAATTCTTCTTCTAGAATCCACAATAAATAGATAATTTAGAGACTTAGCAGAACATCTGTCTGTGAGTTGTATATTTTACTTTGTATATAGAATTGAACTTGTCTTCTTCAAACCTTTCCCTATGTCATAATAAATACCTGGTGCCTCCTACTGTCTTCCTCTTTTTAGTCATTCTTTTGTGAAGTTTTTAGGACAAAGCCAAGTGAGCTAAAAGTTTATCTGTTGCCAGATAAGCATTTTGTTTTTTAATTAGAAAAATACAGACCAGATGGCTATCAGACCTTGTGACAAGTGTGTCTATTTTGAATCACTATTCCAAACAATAATTGAGGATGCCCATTGATATGAAAGATTGTCAGAGTGCATCAACCTCCCGGCACAAATTTAAGTTTCAAGAGGACAACTTGATATTTTTGCTCAAAAAAGAAAATGTTTTTTTATCAGATTTGTGGCAAGCTAATGGCTTGCGAATTGTTATCTGAGCTGTGTCCCTTGTCTTCTTGTCTTCTTAACAATTGCATTTGCAAACAAGGATGAGCTCATGTCTAAAGTGTGCCTCACAACCCATCCAAATACAAAGAGCTTACAGTCCTTTACAATTTTCTTTTGGACTGAGATAGGACTTTATTTTTGTGTGTCATTTGCTACTAGAAGTGTTTAGCTTGTCAAAAATCTCCACTACAAACAAGTCATATTTCTGTTATTCTATTTCCCATTTCATTAATGGGCATTAATATATTTGTACGTATTATGGCATTTGACCTAGCTTTTAGGAGAATGAGGGATTATCATGACAGACATTATATCTGAGCTGCTTAATTTATTTTTGGCCTTTGATTATTTGGCACATTATGAAGTGTTAATTTTTGCACTCGTTGAAATGTGTGAAGAGGTTCATGGGAACTTTAACCAAATCTGTAGAAATGTGACTTAATGCTTGTCTGACAGTATACAGCAGCTGTTCTGGATATTCTAGACTGTGCAAATGTCCAAGAGACTTGAAAGACTTAAAAGCTTGCCATCAAAATAGTTAGGAAGGAAATGCAATTTAAGTGCTTTTGTTATAGGTTCTTTAACCCTGTCATTCTAAACTCTCTGAACAGGAGTGATAACCAAGCTATGAAACCCTTTGTCTAGATTTTTGGACCCTGATACTCCAAATTTAAAAATGAACATGAATGCTTTTTGGAAACCATTTCTTTGCTCTAAGACTGTGTTTGGACAATATCCTGTCCAGAGCTTTCTTGAGTATGTCACAATATCCTGTTTTCCACATGGATGCATGTACTGCAGACCTTCCCTGCCCAAACAGATCCTTTTCCTGTGGAAAACAGCAGCCAGGAGGTCTCATGAAATGATCTGAAAATATTTCTGCTGTGAAATTTATTTTGGTTTTTTAATTCAAGGGCAGACCATAAGACTTCACAAAGGTCTTGCTACTCTTTTTGATAAAATGTGATAACTGTTATTGAGGTGTTCATTTCTTAGTATTGCTAAATATTATATATATTTAATACTCTTGTGGAGTATTTCAGATATTCTGTGGTTAGTACTTTAGGCAAAGTATACATTAAGCCAGTTTGGAATACTCTTGGTTCAGTTTGGCCTACTTTTCTATTAAATTACTGAATTTTATTGAAAGCCAGAAATCTAATGATAGGCATCACCTGAACTGTAAAAAGCACAAAGCTGCTCTGGTAATTACTGGTAGATGTTTTGAAACATGTAAAATTTAGATTCTTTTATGTAGCTGCCTGTAACCTGGCAGGAAGGTGGTTTAAGTTTTTATTTTGGGGTTTGTTTTTTTTTTTTTAGGTTTTTTTTCTGTTCATATGCCTTAAATTGCAATGATTCTAAAGACTCAAAAAGTTAAGTGCTTTGCCCTCTGTTTTTCTTAGTCATATAATTGCAATTATTTCTGGACTTGATTCTGAATCGGTAACTGGAAATTCCTTATATAGAAGTCTTCTATGCTCTTTAAAGTCTAACACATTGCAAAATTAAAAAAAAAAAACAAAAAGCCTGGATAGTTTTTACCTTGCAGGGTAGCAGGGGGACGTAGGGGAAAGAGATGAATTTTTGTGTGATTGAAATGATGAAAACCTCATTTAAAACATATTAAGAAGTATTTTGCTGAACTGATTTATTTCTCTAAAGCAGAACTTAACCTTTTATTTCTCTTGCAAGAATGGGTTTGAGTGTAATTTAAACTGTCAAATGACATTTATCAAATGATGGTTTTGCCCTGTAACAAGCAAATGTCTTCCACAAAATTGATTAGCTGCTGACCTCATCTACCCTTTTCAGACCCTTCAAGGTAGATTTCAAAGAGTTGTAAAATAATCACTTCACTTTCAGTTTATACTTCAGCACAAGGCGTTTACTGTCCTGGTAGCAATACCACAGTGTGTTCCACATCTGGGAAGGAGAGGATGTAAATGCCTGCCTATAGCTTTGCCTGTCACCACTCGACCTAGTTCTCTAACCCAAACCTCTACTCCTTACAAAATAGGAACAGCTTTGGAAAGGGCTTTTTACAGGACAATAAAATGAATAAGTTGAAGAAACTTTATCTTGTAGGCGCCTGCTCTAGTGATCAGGAAAATGCTCTGTTTGGTAAGACCTGCAGGGTGTTAAGTATCAAGAAGGTGCTGGAAAAATGAGAAATAATAGTCCCCTAAATGTGAAATTTTATACTCCAAAGAGTTTCCTCTGTTGTGTTCTTGTTCTGCAGCCCCGTTTTGTAAGACCAATCCACAGGAAGCCCATAGGCTTGCTTTCATAAGCATTAACCTACCAATAAATGAATTAACTGTGCCATTGAGGAAGTCTGTGGCCTGTTCAAAATGGTGGCTTTGTGTCTGAACCAAAAATACGGTTTGATATTTCTGTGCAAGTTTCTTTGCCAAAGTAGAAGCTGTGATGCAGAAAGTAAAACCCTGAACATAAAAATCTCAGAACGGCTGGTGGTGTTAAAAGTTCAGTTCTATTTTTATATCCCAATAATTTCTTTCTTCTGAAGTCTCTCTACCACTCCCACTTCTTCTGAAATCAGTGCTTAAAAATACACAAATTTGTGAAAAATGCACTTTACTTTCTCCTAGAGTAACAAACTAGTTGTAGCTTATTTGTCTCAACAGATCAGACTGCTGTGAATTAGCTTTCAGTACAGAAAGAGAGCTGGGAGATAAACAGCTGAAAAGAAGTAGCACTTCCACAACTCCTGCCACATCCAGCATCAGGAGCAGCAGGGATTTTCCTGTGTGTGAAACTGCAAAGAGCTGTAACTGCAATTGAGATGTTTTATCAGGCTGTTCGGTGTGAAAACACCTCATCCCTCCATAGTTTCAGCGAGTCTGGCAGGCTGATACGTTAAAATAAAAGGAAACAGTGTCTATGCTGTATACTAAACCTGCAACATTAAATAAAAAAAAAACCATGAAGTATGAAGGCTTTAAATAGGAAGAGAGTTTCAAAAGAAACCAGGCATTGCTAAGTAGTCTGAGTGTGATTTGCGGTCTTCTTGGGATTAAATTTTGGATATTGTGCATGGCTTTATTGGGTTTTTTATGGGGTTTTTTTTTGGTTGATTGGTTGATTGCTTGATTTGGGTTTTTTAATGAGTAATACCAGCTGTAATGTGTTACACAGGTTTCTTGCTTTAGCAATAGGCATCAGCTTGTATCTATTGGAAAACAGGATTATTGTTCTGACTCTTCTAGCTAAACATGCAATATATGCTGTAAATTGCCTTTATTATATGCAGTTTAAATATCTCATTGTCTACTTTGCATACAAGCAATTTATTGCTGCTTATGTTCTGACAGAATGAAAACTAATGCTTAATTATGCATTGCCCTAGTAATGTGGTGTTTAGGGTGAATGTATCTGAATTAAATAAGGGCCATTAATAATGCCTAACAATTTATGATGTAGTCATTGCTTGATTTCAAATCATATAAATTAGGGAAGCTTATTTGAAGTGTCACCAGTATAAGATGGCTTTGTGGGAACACTTCTCTGTGTGCTAATTTCAAAATCATTACCAGCTGAGTCTTACTATTTATTCAATGTCCAGTAGGCTTTTATTATTCCCTTATTTGCAGTTTAATTACAGCCTCTGTTATCCTGACAGTGTGAGTTCAATGCTAAACCTGCAGGAGCAAAATGAGTTGCAATCAGTTGTTTTTTGCCTGAAAACTTCTTTTTGCTTTGGCCCTCTCTCACCTCCCATGGCCGTGTCACCACTCTGAGCCACAATTTTTTGTATACGTGTTTAAAGGGGCAATGCCAGTCTAAGGCTTTTAACATTCTTCTGTCCTAAAGCTTGTAAGTTGTTGGGAGGTGTTTCCAAGTCTCATAACCACCTGTGTTTATACTAATATCACAAAAGATACTGAATTAATTACTTAAAGGGGGGTTTCTGGGTCACTTGTTAATACCATGTGTGCATGAATTTACGAATGTTATTAATACACATGAGGTATTTATACATAATATACATGGTTACTGTGCAACTAAAATTTTAGTCATTCACATTTAAAGCAATACATTCTCTAAGGCTATTTTATTGGATTTAAATTCCTCAAAGATACAGCAAGCATTGTCTGTTTCAAAAAAGACAAATTACAGCAAAATTTTGCATTGGCAACAATAATTCAAGGCAATTAAAGGATGTAGGTTGCAGGACTGAAAGAGTTTTCCTTTTCAATATGATGCGCATGCATTTATTATATGTGGTTTCTGTGTGTTTTCTTTCATTTCAAATGAATGTTTGATCCTGAACACTCAGTCCTCTGACCAGTGAGCTCTTTTTGCTTCATTTATGTTTTGCAATTATCTCTTGTTTATCTCAATTTCTTGGGAAATTGTTCCTTGCTTATGATTTTATTACATTCAAAAGCACTCCTTAGAGGAAAATGGGTATTTCTTATGTAATTATTACCGCTATTGTAACAGTCTATTGTAATTTGGAATACTGAACTTTTATCCTCACGCACACATCTCATTTGCTATTGCTAAGGGAGCTAACTGTATTTAATGGGTAACATGAAGAGATGGACATAATACTTGTCAAAGGTATCACATGCATCTTAACACATTTTCTGTTGTGCTTTGCTGTTTCTTCTGTGTTTGAAAGTTAAATATTCATTTGAGATAAGCTGGAAGACTCAAAATGGTTTTTTTGGATTTCATATTTAGTGTCTTTCAGATGTGACTGTTTCTTCACACAGTGATGGCGAAGGAGAGAATTGATCCCTCTGACCTTTCCCTTTTCTTTTGCCTTTTCAAGAGCTGTTTGAGGGGGGGTTGTTTTGGATATTGTTTCTTCTCCCTCCCCCCTACAATGTGGTTCCAGTTTCCACCAAGATCTAATGACACGGGTGTTCCATTCTCTCTTGTGCACATTTTCCAGTCTGGCCTCATCAAATCTGTCCAAAAATGCCCTATTGCAGAGAGAACCAGACCTTATACATGAAAGGTTTAAATTAATTAATGGTCTGTGCTGCTGGGATATGCTGTTACTCAGCTGGTGTGCTTTACCAAAGGTCACTTCTACTGTGTGTTCATCACCTGCTTTTTTATTTTCCTACTCTGCTGGAGAGGAATTCCCAAAAATATTAGAGAAATTACTTTTACTTACCTCAGATTTGGATGAATCTTTTAAAAAAGCAACCAACCAAAAACACCAACAAAAAAACCAAACCAAACCAAAACAAAAAGCACCCTGAAAAATTCATCCCTCCTGAAAAAAACAAAACCATCAAACCTGCTGATTGAGGAATGGGGAGAGTGTACATTCACATCTTGTAGCGAACTTCTTAGGAGAAGTATTTTGGAATTTTTTTCTTAAAATCAAAGAATCCCCAAAGTATGCTCATACAAAGGCTTTTTCATTCCACTGTGTAGGTGATGCTTGTAAGGCCTACAGGCACAAATAAAATTGTGCCATTACATAGCACAAATTTAAATATCCACAGCATGAAAGCTAATCTATAGATGTATGCAGAGAAACTTCATATCAGCAAATTAAGAAAAAGCAGGTACACATAAAATTTGATCAATGCAGTTTTGATAATCTAAAATGCAATTTTGCAAGCAAACTTTGTTGTAGATAGTTGAAGATGTTTGAGTTCAGCATTTATTACAGTATTCAGCAGAAGGTGTTCTTGGGATCGTTTTTGTCTGTAATGTATATGCATGTACATTTCTGCTACTCTTCGTTCAAGTGTGAAATTTGTTGTGTGATCTGGCAATCTGAAGGAGATGGTAATTCTGTAAAACAAATTCAGAATTTCATATCTCTGTATAATATATCTGTGTGTCCCTAGTTTTATTTGTACGGCAGCTAGACTGGTTCTGCAGGCTCATGAGCTGCCTTGTGACTTCAGGGTGAGATTGATGTACAGCGGTATCAACTTCAGTAAAGAGCATGTATGTTGGATGTAGTGATTTTTCAATCAGTGTTTTGTTATTTTATGTTGTATTTAATGAGGTGTCATCATGATTTATTAGGCTTGTACAGCTGTGTTTTCAAAAATTTATTGGAATTTCTTCTGTCTCTCCCTTTCGAGTAAGAAAAGTGCCCTCCCTACAACACCAAGGAGTGGAGCACTTCGAGCTCATCCCCGACACCTTTCTCTTTCCTTTCTCTGCTCTGCTTAGAGCTGCCATGCTTCTAGCAAGAACTTTTCAGGTCTTTCCAAAGAAGTATTCTTTGCACTTTTCATGTGGGCTGCAAGATCTGAATGACAAAAATGAGACGTAGCAGGGAGCATTACTGGGGCTTTAAAGTATTGAAAGGTAAGGAGACCACCTGACCTTCCTGCCAGAAGGAAGGTTTCTTTCTTCTGCTTAAGAGCTAGAGGACTCTTCACTTTTCTCCTATTTTGTTTAACTTCAGCTCTTCTAAAGGTCATGCTTGCAGGGAGTGCATTTTTTTTTCCTCCAGTATTTTTAACCTATAGCTGCTTCAGTGAAGGTTTCTCCAAAAGCCTCTCTTAAGCAGGGTAGCATTTACAGGCAATTAACATCTTCCTAGTTGGAAAACAATGGTGGATAAGCAGTGCTAGGGAGCAGAGGAGCACACCTGTGTTGCTACATCCAGCCCCAGTGTACATTCCAATTTTTATAGAGTGGGGCTTCCCTCTAAACCCTGTAGAAAACTGCTGAGAAAAAAATGTGCTCTATATGAGCAAAAAGATTTGACTGGGTAAATTGAGATGCATGACCAGGGTGTAGAGTGCCATAAAAACATGGATAAAATGTATGTCATGGGTATTTGGTGACTGTTGGTTGTAATGGGTATCTCATTCCTGGTTTGGAAGGAGCATTGCAAGCTTAACAATTCTGTCTTGTATGTATCATGTTCTAGTTAAACTTAAGTCAAGTAAGGGTAGATCAATACATGCAATACTAAAAACATGCCTACAAACTAGGTCATGGTAAAGTTGTCTACATTTTATAATAGAGATGTGGTCAGAAGTAAATTACAAATATAAGTAGAAAAATCCTAATCTGGAGAATACTGACAATGTTAATTTCAAAGCTAGAAAGAGTAGGTGGTCCACATAAATGTCAGAAAATAAGGAAAACCTTAAGACTTTGGCCTCTATTTCTAAGCAAAAATGTATCTATTTAAATGGTTTGTCCAATGTGAACAATCAAAGAAATGCCTGAATACTGTGACTTAGAAAAACTCATCTGAGTTTTGCACTACTGTAAGAAACAAACTTCTGCTTATTGAACTGAAAATATGTACATTCACATGCATGCAGAATTTCACTTTGTTTTCTACAAACAGTTCAAGACACAGGCATGTAAGGTTTCTTCATAAGCTGCAGGGGTAAATAGTCATTGGAAATAAAGGAGTTTAATTATCTTTGGAAAGCCTAGCTTGACTGACAAAACAAGAAAAATGTGTTGGTATAGGAGAGCATTTTGCTGGCATTGTCATTGACCTTCCATAAAAAGTACACTCCAGGTGTGCTTTAAAGCACTTTTTTATTTCTGAAACAAGTCTAGATATGGACTGCTGTTTCTTCTCTTCCAAAGTGTCACTCTTGAGATTGCGTTTGATCTGGAAAGAATAACACTGCTTTTACATTCTTCCATTACTGCTTTCACTCCTGGGATATATACACAGGAAATAGTAGACTTTCAGAATTTAGACATATATGTAGCATCTTTGCAAAGACAGCAGCAACTAAATATATTCTGTTTTCTCTAGATCAACGAACTGAGCCATGTTCAAATCCCTGTTATGTTGATGCCAGATGATTTCAAAGCCTACTCAAAGATAAAGGTGGATAATCACCTTTTCAACAAGTGAGTACAAGTAACAATTTTGTGTGGAAGTGGATAGTGGTAGTGGTATTTTTATGAAGTACTATGAACTCTGTTATTTTTCAGTGCATGGAACTGAAGTTTTGATGATTAAGTTAATCCTGAGATAAACATAACCGTCTGTGCTGTTCTAAAAAGCAGCAGCAAAGGCTGCTGGGTAGAATTTTTTCCACCATATGGTTTATTATTGCCTTATGAGTATATTAGATACTGAAGGTGATCCTTTCTTGGTGTGATTATTTATGGCTGATATAAGCATTTATTTGTGTATTTCTAAAAATATAACTTCATATGCTCTTTATTAAGTGTAGTATTTGAATAAAAATTAGAATCTAAAACCTATATCAAATGTGAATAATGTTCAGCTTTTTTATTTTCCATAATACAAAATCATACTCATCATATAGAAGCTTCAAAAGCATTATGGTAATTTCATGTAATATCTATTGTCTCTTAAAAGTAAAATGCCTCATGAGCAGTATGTACAGACATACAAAACTATTAATATAGGTTTGTCTATAACCTGAATTTTATTCAAGAATATATGTAGAAAAGAAAAATTCTGCTGCTTTGAGTCTTCAGCTCTGTGACAAAGGTAAAAATAACTTTTCTGTTGTATAAGTCTAAAATGAACACTAGGATATTAAAACTAGTTCTGTATTGAATGAGTCAAATTTTCTTGAAGTTTTGGCACTGTTATTACTTTTTGATGTCACAGATGGTATAGTAATTCTTGTATAATCCAATCTAAGATTTCACCTTTTAAGTAAGTTTAGGGCAGTGGAAAAGCATTCTTTTCTTCTTTTGAGTCCATGTTTCGGAATTGTCAAAATACAGTTTGTGTTCATTTCATCATTGTTGTAGTTCCTTAGCTACAACATAATGATGTTATAGTAAGCTAATAAACCTTCATTAAACATTGTGAAGAAAAACAAGATAACCCAATCTCAGTGAAAAAAAGAAAGCATTAGAAGAGAAATTGTAAGAGGATTGTTACCCTGAGCTTTCTATGAACAGCTTTGAGACAAAATTCTCAAGTTGCTTATTATATATGCACAGTAATGAAGTTGAATTGGTTTCATCTTCTTTCAGAGAAAACATGCCAAGTCATTTCAAATTTAAAGAATATTGTCCAATGGTTTTCCGCAATCTAAGAGAGAGATTTGGAATTGATGATCAAGACTTTCAGGTAAGTTCACTTTGAAAAAGCCTAGACTGGCAAAATGCACATTTCTGTTTAACCTTTCGGCCTGCCCCTGCTTTCTTCAGGTTCTTGCCCTTCTGCCATTTTAGTCCTCTGTGTTTCTCATTAGAGTGCCTCCATATAAGCCACATTTATTGAAGCTGCAGGGCAATACCTGTTGCAATAAGGAAAAATAATGTCTGGACACTTCAGGCAAGAGATTCTGTATTCAGCTGAATTGCTTAGATAACAGTTGCTTCAGTGTTCTGTCTCTATGAGATGTGGTTTTGAAATGACCACAGCCTTTTTTTTTTTTTTTTCTTTTCTCCCCTCATGCTTTTTTTGGTTACAAGAGAGTGACCTATGGCCTGCCAGCCTCATCCTGTTTCATGATGTCTCATTTTCCTGTTGTTTAGAGGATCTGGAAAGAAATTGCTTATGTAAAGTAGATACAACAAACCAAGAAATTGCTCTAGATTTGGCAGGGTTGTTCCATGCAGTCAGAGTTTCTTTCTGCCTTTGCAAAATAAAATCCCTGAACTCTGCTTCAACCTGATTTGCCAGTTCTCACTGACAGTTCCCTTTTCCATTAACAGTTCCTAATGCACAGCATTTTGGTCACAGGGATAATTCCTTCTGTAGTCACACTGCAAGATGTCCTGTCCTAAAGAATGCTTGCTGTGTAACCCATTAATGCTTCCTCTCATATTTTTTTGCTTTTTTGAACTATTTTGATGTGAGCTGCAGTTATATTTACAATGTCACTAAGATATATTAAGAGAATTTTTAAATGGTTTTAAGTAGCTAAACAAATTATGCAAAATGCATTTGTACAATAACACTATCACTCTTGCCAATGGAGCAAACTGAATGTTGCAGCCAAAGTCTATATCTGAGTCCTTCAACAATCCTTTTTACCGATTTGCCCCTTTTCAGGTTCAAACAATGTATTAGAAATGTGCAGGGGTGTAAACAGAGATTAGGTTATGAATCTCAGTATACAGCCACTGTAACCTTGCTAAGACACTTTGCCAGTCAGTGGAAAAGAGGATTGTTGGTTTATTTTGGAGCTGTCATGATCATGTTCCATGATTTTTCATTATCCTATTTATGAAGAACTGTTTAAAAGGAAATGCTCCGAGACTGAGGCCAGCAGTCTAAATAGATGTATCAAATTGCATTCCTGGTTCAGTTCTGCTATTCGACCAAGGAGGATACTATTGCTTGAGAAGTTACTTGATCCCTTTATATGAAGATTTCATTTTTCTTGATGAAGAAGGAAGACGTGTGATTGCTCTTATAATTGTGGTGTGAGTTCATGCTTGCTATCTTTAGAACATGGGCTTTTGACATTACTAGACAGTGGAAGGTAGAGTTCAGTAAATGTTAGATGACTTAAGATGCTATAGTGAGTTAAAATTGGCAAACTTGGCATAGTCAAAAATGCTGCATTCCACAGCGCTGTGAAATGTTTCCATCTGCACTGCTGTTCTGCAACAGAAATTCCTATTGTAACTATGTTATACTACTGTTTGGATTTATTCATGATAACAATGATAAAATGGCATTAAGTAACTGTCACTGGATAAACTGTATTTTCAGATTAAAACCAAAAATACTTCTTTGTAGCTATGTGGTTTGGTAATGTAGCCAATCAACAATCCAAAATAAGAACATGTAACTACATCCTAGTTTTTGATACAACAAAATTATGTATTACAAAAAGAATCTAATGTTTTTTAGTATTTAAACCATATTTAGTGAAAACCAGAAGATAGGTTAAAATTAATATTAACTAAGGGAAGACGTCTGCCTTCACTACTGCTTTTTTTCCTCTGCCCAAGAAATTTATCACTCTGAATTCTTTTTCTACTGGACTAATCTGATTAAAAAGAAAATACATTAATACTTTGAGCATTTAATTTATTTTGAACTCACTTTCAAAATTAAATTATTTTTACAGAACTAAACATAAAGAAAATTTGTCTCCTCTCATGTAAGATAGGGATTATCCCTGTTGAAAGCAGAAGTTGTTTTCATTTTAATGTTACAGTCTCTGTGATTTAAAAAAGGGAATCTAATAAATACACCTTTTTTCAGATAACCTTTATCTTCAAGGAAGTTATTCCAATTATTATTGGTTAAAATGATTGTCTTATACTCAGAATCAAACCTGAAATTGAAAAATTATTTGCTGTGTAGAAGTAAGGGAAAGCTTATGGAAGAAATATCAAGTTACTTTCTCTGATAGTTTTTCTTATATAGTGATTTTCAGGAAGGGAGTCCTAGTCAACTGTGAACGATGTCATTCCCATTATTGAGCCAGAAAGGATTGGTTTAGGTAAATAAACCAATTACCTTGTTCATTAGTCAGACACATCAGTCACAGTCTCAAAGAACATTCGTTTTAAATGCCTTTGTTTTCAGAATGTTCTGCTGATATCCTTGATGAGTTTTTCCAGAGGGCAAATAGTCTTTCCTTATGAGTAAGCACTAAAAAAACAAAACCTACCTCATGAAAAAAATTGGTAGCATATGTTCTAAGTAGTGGGCTATACTAATTTTAATTCTTTACATTGTGTTTCTCATTTTGTGGTAATTTTGTGGACTGCTTAACACACAGACTTAGTTCACATGTGGAATAATTAATATGTGGAACTGGTCTTACAGAGATGTCCTTATGTCTCTGAAGAGACATTTAAATCTTACAAAGTACATGGCTTTTTCCTACAAGTAGTCTTGACTTAGGAGTCAGAGGAATTCCTTAAATTGTGTATGGTTCATGCCTTACAGGAAGCCATTTCTAGTAATGGCAATTACAGTTCCTGGAATGAACTCCCTTCCTTCACATTACACAAACCAACTCTCTTTTCAGAGATGTTTTTGGTAATCTGTCCTGCATCTGTCTATATTTCATAGCTAGCTGGGCATCTCCGAGAGGCATTTAGTACTGAACTGGGATTGAAGTTTCATGGAGATGCGTGTGCAGTTGCTAATACAGTGTGGACTTTTTTGTGCTTCATGCTTTATAATGGACAGCAGTGTAGAAAATATAGTATGAAGTTAGTGAAACCTTGAGTTTCATTCAAAGATTGCCTATACAAACTTGTTATGATAAATGAAGTCCTTAATCTAGGTTAAGAAACTTTGTTCTTGTATTAAAAAAGTTCTAAAACAGTTACTGCATTAAATTAAAAACTGGTCTGGCTTTTTTTTCTTAAAAGGGGGCACACAACTGATGATCAGTCAGTATGAATCAAATTTGCATTTGAATGATGGAAAAACTTTAAAACCATTTTAACCACTTACAAAGACGATAAATTATCAAAGGGAAAGACACTATTGTTTTGCTTTGTGCTGTTGGATGTTACAAGTACATATGGATCTCTGATTGAAGATTACTTTTTAAAATGTCAAAATAATGCCAAAAGGCAGAGCATTAAGTAATGACAGATTTTGCCTTGATAGGGTAAATTATGTGTTTTTGTTAGTATTTTCTTGTTTAATTGAAAAAGAATCTTTCTAATATTCATGGGAGACTACTTGAGAGCATTAACTGTTTCTAGGAGAAAAGAAAAAAAATTATTAGAAAACAGATATTGTAAAGTCCCTCACTAAGCTAATTTTAATTTCTGCATTCCCTCTCAGCTTTAGACATTGTAAAGGTTATCCTACAGAAAGATTTCTCCTCCCTCTACCAACCCCCCCACCCTGTTCCCCCCCTGCCCAATTAATGGGATAGCTGTTTTTCTTTAGGGCTGCTTCTCAAGTCAGTTGACATACTTTGTTATCTTAGAAGATCCAAGAGTAGAGTTCTGTTAGAAGAATTACAGGGTTAGCTTCTGTAAACTGAAAAATTATGAGAGATTAACAGGCAGGCAGCTCAGCTAACAACCCCCAACAATCTGTAGAAAAACAGGATCTACTACTGTTACAAATGCTTCTGCTGCTGTTGCTCTGGGAAGGGAAACTTTTTTTACTGTGCTCCAACACATCTGTTCTTGCTTAAAGTTATTACTGAATCCTACATCTGGATTCTGCTAAGCAAAAGAGGAAGACTGGGTTCTTGCCCAATAAAGTACAATTGCTCATACCAGAGGGCACCAATGTCCCAGTGTACCTAATGAGCCTTCTGTTGGGGGTGAGGGAGAGCACAACTGACTTCCCTTCAAGTTCTAGTACTTGGTGTAGTAGGAGACAGGCTCAGATCTGACTTTTCCTGTCTGCAGGAGCAGTTTGTAGGCATTCTCTGTACAGGACAAAGAATTCGTAAAGAACTTGTAGCAGATGGTTCTGTAAGTTCTTTTTCATTTACCTATACTTGATGTTTTTCTAAGCACTTTTCCATATAAAAGCTTGAAATCTAAAATAATTGAGAATTCCTGCTTTTAAGCAATTTCCCTAATAACAAACCATATGAACTTGTATCTTTAACTTCTTCTGATAAGGCTGTTAAGGAGACTTTCCAATATCTCACAGAGCTTTCTATGCAGAAGGATTTGTAGTCTAGACTCATAACAAGGCATCAGGAAAACAATGCAAATTCTAGGCTTGTTTTTTAGATGTCAGCCTTCAATATAATTTTCTTTTGAGGTATCTGAACTTCAGATTATCAAAATTCTTATCAATCTCGAAATATTTTTGTTCATTTTACATGACTTATGCAGTCCTAAGACATCATCTTAAGAACTTAAAAAGTACTTTGCAATTCAAGATGGTGTTTCTTCAGACAAACAAGTACTCATCAGTCCTCTCAGCTGGTGCTTCTGCACTAAAATGCGTTCTTTTATTTCTTGGCCCTTGGTTTGGGAAAGAATAAGCCACCTTCAGTATCAAACTACTGACAGCAAGGTCAGCAACAACTATGTTAGGAGTTGGAGCTTATTCCCAAGACAATCTCTTCAATTAATTCTGTAAAGTGCATTAAAAATCATCAAAGCAAGAACTGTCTTGTAAAGAAAGTACCAGTGCTAGTCATTTTGTTTTAGCATGGTAAGTCTGTCAGTGTATGAAAAGTTCCTGGGCTCGTCTGTCAGATGAGATTCCTATAGCAGAGTATACAGTTTGTGGATCCCAAATGGACATTGACACCAAGACGTTGAAGAATTGCTGACATCTTGTTCAACATGAGTATAGGCAGTGGGGGTAGTAAAGTGTTGAACCAGCTGTAGTAACAAAACCTGTGCTGTTTGTAGACTTTCCAACACATAAAAAATGAAGTTTTCAGTCTAAATCTAATCGTCTAAGATTTAGTGCCTTAAGTGTCAGCCCAAATAATAATTTAGTGATGGTGGGAGTTAACCTTAGTACACATGGCAACACAAATTCTAACTTGTGGTTTCTCCCAGTTTTCCCTAGAAACATTTAATTTGCCTTGCTTTTGGCTGTTCCTTGCCTAAACTGAGTATCATTCACAACCGGGCATTCAAACTGGAAAATAGTAATTTAGCATCTGCTGGCAACATCAAAAGAACAAACTGATAGGTACTCCCGAGTTCTTACAGATATTGAAAGGAAGGCATTAAGCCAAGCTTTGCAGGGCTAAAGGGAAAAGGCTCCCAGAAAAAGAGCCCTAACTCTTTCCAAAGCAAGTGCATGCCTTAAGCTGACAGCTCCAAATCCAGATCTATGGTCTCAATAGGATAGCTTGATTTAGGAAAGACTCTCATGTTTTATTCATGAACTCTTATTCAGCGAAGTCAAGGAACCCATAACCTTTCTCCTGGAAGGATAGCTCAGTGCAAAAAATAAGTTGTTCCTGTTTCTCTATCACAGTTTTTCACATCTTTCTCCATAGTAATCATTCCCTGAATACAATTTTTTTATAAATGTTTATAGGTGTTTGGAGTGTGTGCATCCACATCTTAATAAGATCATAGAAGGAGCTCTGTATTTCTGATGGGTGCAGCACAGGACCAGTGGTGTCCTGTTTTCATCTTTTGGGGGTCCTATGGCATTCACCATAGGCCTTTTGAGAGCCATGCTTATGAGCTGACAAGAAATCATCATGCAAAATTGTCCATATATCTGGCAAAGGCTGAGGAGGTTACACCCCCTGAATGTGCTTGTAGCATGTTACTGGTAGGTCAGGTATGCTTTTCTCCATGTCAGACTCCTTAGAGACCTTCCAGTGTCAGAGATCAGTGTTGCCTGGTCATGCTTCTGCAACAGGGTTTCCAGATAAGCACCTGCTTAATGGCAAGAACATTGTCACCATACAAAATAGACCCAAAAGTCATCCCTACCTGTCCCTGTATGACCACCCAGATATCTCTGGGTTTGGTGCTTCTGTTTTTTACAAAAACCCAGTGCTTTGCCTTTCTTCCCTCTACAAGTCACTGACAAAACATTGTCCTGAAAGTCATCTCAGGAGTGGGCTACTTGTTTCAAATTACAGCAAATAACCTTGGAGCTTCTATATCAGTTGTATGGCTGTCTCTCTGATGTCCTTCTTAATCAGTAATCCTGATCTAATTTTCAAATCCATGGTTCCTAAAGTCTTGTAAAAAAAGAAAAAAAAAGGTTGGGAGAAGCTCCAGGTTTGTCTTGTTGAGAAGTTGTACATGGGCCGGAGAGCAGCAATGTGGCTTCTGCTGCAGAAGAATAGCCAGACCATGTGTACATCATCCTCCAACAGCCATGAGCCACTGTCAGGCTTTTCCACTGACCTATGATTTCAGTCATCTCAGAGCTTCATCTGTGCACTTGTTTTTGCCTATTTGTTCATGCAAAGCTTGCCTATAGGCACTCTGAAATGGTCTAGGATGTGATCTGATTTGTCTTTAGGGTACGTTGAGCTTGTAAAGCTCATTTTAATTTTCCACAGCTTTTGGATGAGATCACAGCACCAGAAACTGTTGTTTGCCTTTGTCCAGATGTCATGAAATAGGGAAGATTTAAATCAATGAGAAACTGTTAAGCCAGTCAGTTTGAAAGATTACTGTTCTTCTAAAGCTCTCTATGCTTTACCACCAGAATTTTCCTATTGCCCTTTTTGTCTTTCTTAGGAAAAGGTCTGACTCAATGGCAATTTTTATTAGGATCCCTTTTTAAATTAGTTACACAGAGTATTTGTATTACATCCAACACATAGTTCATGTGTTCAAAGTTTCTAAAATACGATCTCGTCTGCTAAAGTAGCAGTTAGAAAACAATGACATTTACATTAGGCGTGCGAAAGATTAGAATGAGCTAATTAAATTGACCTTTAAATCTCTCCACCCTCCTGGAGACTGGGGCTAATCCTTGGCCTCCCACTGTGGAGATAAAAATTCATGCTGTGAACATTTTAAGCAAAGTGGGCAGAGAAGAAGAGCCTCACCAGCAGTTTGTCTTTGAAGAGGGGAGCAATGCTTTGCCAGTTATAAATATAGCTTGCGGTTATGATGTGAGATGGGGGACAAGTTCTTCCTGTACTTCAGTGGCTTTGCTCCATGTGTTTTCTTCACAGAAATAGTTTCAATTAGATAAAATAGCTCCAAACAAGCTTAAGTTGTTACTCTTAGAAATAGTCAAAGCCTCTGTGGAAATTAGCTTAGTTTTATTGATATCTGCTATTGGTATAACTAACATAAGTCATATCATTATTGTTATTTAATTACAGTAGTTTGCTATTCTTATTGACCAATGTGTAAGGTAAAAATTGACTTCCGAAGGACAAAGCATTTGATAGTGTTTTAGCTGGTTTCTAAGGACTCTTGAGGATGCTTCTTACAAACTATTTGCCATGATATTTTGTGTCTTGGATTTTTTAAATGCTAATTATTGCAGAGCTTTACAAGAAAAAAACCCCAAAAATTATATAAATAATGGATAATTAAATAACAGTCAAAAATTAATTGTCAACAAGCAATTGACATTTCATGTAGTGAAATCTTTTAGAGGATGCAAAGTCAATTCAAATGTTGAAGCAGAATAAAGTCAAAGATTTTGTACAAAACCCACTTTGATCACCTGGCATTCTGAGCCTGTCCAAACAAGATCCTTTTAATTTGGAGAGATGAAGACTTATATGATTAAAAAATGAGTGCAGAACTAAAGAGATGAGGACTTTGTTCAGGGAGGTGGTAGCTCTGAGAAGGAACAAGAGGTCAAAGAGGACAAGAATTTAGCACTAGGGGGACCTTCAGACTAGAAGTAACTGCACCGTAGAGTGGATAAATTAGAAGGTATAAAAAGAAGATCCAGAAGAGTTCTAATTTCTTTTTGACATCTGTTTGTTTTGTACCTGAAGCTAATACTATATATAGTTTTGATGCTAGTAGTCTTTAAAAAAGGAAGTTGAAATTTGGATGTAGAAGAAATACCGGAAAAGTGTCAAAGGAATTTAAGGACATAGAGAATGCCATTTGGTTGGGAGTGACAGAGTCTGACCTGCTACACTTGCAAAAATTAGAGTTAAGAAGTAAGTAGTATATGAGTATCTTTGCAGAAAAAGAATACTAGGTACTTCAGGAAAAATGAATGACCAAAGAAGGAAGTAGTTAAAACTCAAAATTAAACTTACCTTTCCAGCAACACAAATGGCTAAATACTAGGAAAACTGTTGTGGTGGATCTTGGTCTTTTGAAGATAGAAAAAATCAGGACTGCCTTTCTGGAACTTACCTAATCCAAAAGTAGAGATTGGAGTTCACTTTTGGAAGTGCTGGTTGAAATGAAATAGCTTCTGATGGAACCTATTGAGTTCTTGGATCTTGAGAGTTCTGTTGGATTCTAGTTTATGAAATTTTGTTGAAATCTACAGAAGAAGCTCCTGTGAATGTCAAAGAACTGTGGATCAGGTCCTAAAAGCACCTATGGAAAAAAACCTTTTTCTTTACCTGATAGATATTTGTTGTAGGAAATAAAACTCTGTGCAGATTGCTCAGAGTTGGGGAAAGGGGGAGAGAGTGTGGGTCTATAGGGAAATTAAACAACCTTTCAGGTAATTTGCTAAAGCAAATGCCATTCTTGGGTGAAATGATATGTCATTTAGGTGTGCTGATTAACTTTTTTTCTCAAGAACTCTTTGGCAAGTTAAGTACTAGTAAATGGTGTGGCTTTCAGTAATTTATATTTAAAGCTTTTTCTTTTTTTTACTTTATTATTTTATCAGAAATTAATTCTGATATGGAACAAATTCTTTGTGATTTGTAGCTTCTCAACACTGAAGGTGAAATGAATATTTCTAGTTGCCTGCTAGTCAGTGCAGTATGGGTGATTTTTTTTTTTTTT